>DWMR01000013.1:0-22679 GCA_018245355.1 Dalla costala
GCTCAAGTTCCAACACCGACGAAAGCTCGTCGGTTTCTACATCATTTAAAATTAGAAATGAAATTTAAAATATTTAAAACATTATAATCTGCATTATAGTCTTGCTGTAATTATTTGGTGTACAATAAAGTGTTTAAAATAAATAAATAAATAAATAATCTGTTAAGTACTTACTTCCTGATAATTTTTATTTGCGTTCTTAGGTTTATCTTAAAATAATTTTTAGTGTAAAAAATCAATGGTTATGTAGTTATGCATAATCTTGCTCAATTTTACATTCCTACTCAGAGCACCCAAATTTTAAACACCTATGTGGTTAGTATATGCACATTTACGAGAAATTTTTAATTTGGTGTGACATCATTAATTTGCGCCGAATGCAGAGCCTAAATTAAATTATCCAGTTGAAATTAACGTTGACCTGAAGCAGAAAAATAATTTCGGAGCAATTATAGCCAATGTAGCCGACATTAACCATGGAAGAAGTGTTACTACTGACTTATGTGATCAATCCAATTAGTAGTCCACGAATAACCATTTTTCTCTTAATATTTACAAAAGAGTAGCCGCCAAACTCGTGACTACAATAGTCCACGTTTTGTATTTACAAGTCCTTAACATGAAACAAACTTACTTGCAACGAACAGTTCATCAAAGGAAATAATAGTTCCATTAGCGCAATACGTCCAATTCCTGCAACGAACAGCCCAACATATCTTCTGACACATACATCGCAGTAATTAGCTGTCGCGGTTGCTCGCGTCCGGGGAATAAAGCCAGTTCGGGCGAACAATATTTATGTAGGAGCGAAATACGTGAGAATGAGTCCACTTAAGTTCAGCCTTGATTCGTTTTGACGGTCAAATAAGATACAGGAGTGCGATTTATGGGACGTTATCATGACACTTTATCAGGGCTTGCGGTCCTCCTGTCAACTAATGCAGTCGTAAGTCAAGGATCACATTGAAATGGAATGGGGATGGCTGAAAACAGATACCATATTCCAGATTCCATATTCTTGTGTTACAATACTTAAGCGGCCAATTGAGAGTGGTTGTCCTCAATTGTGAAGTCGGTCCTCAAAACCGAGAAGACCTACTGTTCCATGCTGCTCCAGAGCGGATTGGTGGAGCGGTTTGTAGCCAACCCGAGTGTTAGAAACGGGTTCGACCGACTGGTTAACGTGCCCCAAACATGTAAGCGCCCATGAAATTTTGCAGCCAGCCGTCCCGATTCATCAGTTATAATTGACACACTGTGCAGCTATAAGAGCTACAGTAGGTACCTATAGTAATATCACATATTATTGTTTTGATATAATTTCTTAAGACATGGTAAACAACTACAAATCATATTTACATTCAAAACGCCCGGTATAAATGGATTTATGAAAAAGGTTTTCGCAAGTACAAATAAATTGAAGCAATATCAAAGGAACTTTATCTTTAGATATCATACACTTCTTCAGAAGGTTCAATTTATGATTGATACCTACATTACATGGATTTATGTGAATCGTTTTTACAGGTTGAGATCGATTCCCGTTTACCTTTTTCGATCCCAAAAGTTATTGCGGTCGGGCCACCGTGTCCTTTGAAATGAAAGCATTATGTTCTTCTAACTTTTTTGACACTTTAAATCGCATTCAACATACATTTATTTAAAGACTGTCTATTTCATATCTTCAAAAGTATCATCAGAAGTATCAGGGACAGTAAAATAAAATGATTTACAATTAATGAACATTATTATGGTAGGTATTGTATCACTCTAAATAATATACCTACTTGATTTCATATGAAAGTAACCAATAAAACAAAATAGAATTTAGTCAGAAATGAATATCGTTTTTTTATCGCAATGTTGATAGCTTGGCCAAATACAATAATTCGTTCGATGAATTTCTCCCAAACTGAAGCTTTGTTAGCAATCTTAACCATAAAATAAAGTAAAAATTCCTTCTTCGAAACGCTTTAAAATGGTACCTTCAAAACTTGTCATATTTCCCTAATTTATAATATGTCCAATTATTATGTTAATAATATGTATTGTTGATTTGTTGTTGCACGAAAATTTACGACCTGCCGCCTTCAATGAACACTACTCAAATTATAAACTTTCTATTTGTTACAGAAATAGACAGTGTTTACGAACAATATTCGATGAAAATTGATAACAACAACCCTTACTCGATTGGGGATCTTAATTTAATTCAATTATTAGAAATACTATACAACCTAGTTAACAGTTAGTTGAAGTATCTACCATACCGTAAGCGAGGAAAGATTCTATCGTTCAATATTTTTGTATTTTATGAAGTGCTGATTCAGTGATTACTGCAACCAATGACCGTTGTCTAGCAATTTTAAGTAACTCCAAACTGCTTTGTTTCAGACCGTAATCCACTCTGAAGTATATAGGCGCATTGCTAGTCTGGGGACAGTGCGGAAATCACACTAACTGGATTAATTGGACTGTCTTTTAGATATTGATGAAACTGATGTTCTTACATAAAAGTGAGATGCACTGGTCCATCCTAGTCTTTCGCATTTATAAATTCAAAAGTTTTAAGGATGGTTGTTTACTACTCAATCACACAAAAATTTGGAACCCTGGAAATCAACAATTATGCTACTTTTGCTAAGCATCGGGCTGGCGAGCCGAGCGTCGAAGCGATTAAGTTCACGCACCCATGGATACAGTTAACTGGTGCATGTTCGGTGCGTGAATCGATACCTACTTCCCTTAATAATACCAACGCAAGCAAGCAATCTTCTCCTGTCATTATATGAGTAAGAGCTACCTTTGTCTTTCTCCTTTCTTTATCCTTTCTCTGTTAATGACAGTAAAAATACTGTCATACGTACGAGTGTTTTTGCCATTTCACTGTCATACCTCGCATATCTGGCTACTCGTTACCTTTTATTGGTCTGACATGTTTCCGACACCATATTGCGAAATTTGCGAACACGGAAACGATAATTAATGGTTAAATTTTAGTTCCACATCTTAATCAACATCATCACAACCCATCACTGGGTAATTACTGAGCACGGGTCTCCTCTCAGAATAAGAAGGGTTTAGGCCATAGTCCACCAACGCTGGACAATTACGGGTTGGTGTACTTCATACGTCTTTAAGATCATTATGGAGAACTCTCAGGAAAATCGCACGTAACTTCGAAAAGTCAGATATTAGTCAAAGGCCTGGGGTTTGAGTAGGAGGCCGTAGTCTTAATCACTCGGCTATCACCGAAACAGTTCTTTACCTACAATGTATTTAGGCAATTTGTCAATTAAATTAGAGGTTCAGTATATATTAAGTTAAGTAACCCGTTAGTGTATACCATATACCTATATACATAAAGGGAAATTGCTATTAATCGGTTTGAATAAATTATCAAATGCATGAAACATTAATGAATTATGATGAAGATTAGCCAAAATGAATACTCATTTTATAACGAGCTACGAACTAACTATACGTAAGTATTATACGTAATTAGTATACGTTATTGTAAGTAAAACGTTGGGTAAAAGAAATAAAGGCTTTTTTATTTTTTTATTTTATTATAACGATCAGTGGGAAATTAGTAATGTCGTTTTAAATTCTATGACCTTTTTATTATAATGTTTATAAATATGGCATAGTTGGTAAAACAAAACAGTGATTGCAGCAATGAGTATGATGGAGTCAAGGGCCAGTGCTATATAATCAGAAATGTTTTGGCCTCAATTAAAATAAACGCTGTTCTTTAATAAGTACTTTGTTAAGTTAATTATTAGCTTGACATAGTTTTCAAAGCAGCACAATTTGATTGAGATTATCAACTAATTTCTTAATTTTCTTATCGATTCACGACATCGGTATTTACTTTTTACACTTCTTTCTTCTCAGGAGCCGGAGGGTACCCCAAAAAGCTTCAACTATGTGCCTAGTGACTATGAAAGCGATGGCGAAGAGGCTTTTCCTGAATTGGAAATACCCGTAAGTATTGTATCTCTTACATTACATATTATTACAAATTATTAACTTGATAGGGAAAAATCCAAGACAAGGAAAATTTCCAATTGGATATAGGTACGTTGGTGTTTTAAACGCATGTTTATGTACAAAAATTCTTTAGCGACGTTGTAGGACCAATAAACTTTCAGTTAGAAATATGGTTAAAAATTTAAATTGCAACGTGGAATAAATTTTTAAAGTAAATATTAAAGCAATATGGGAGTAGTCGTATGTGACTATCTAGTCGTATCTTTGGGATGGCCTTCTGTAACTGTATTAAACCACCTCAAAGAAGACTGTGGTTCAGTTATTATAATGTTAGTCTCTCTCCCGCCTTTTTTACTGTGTCTTCTATAATGTTCTTATGTTGCTGTAATTACTTCGTGTGTGTACAACAAAGAGTATTCTATCTACCTATTATACTGTTAGTTTAAGTGGAATGAATAACTATTAGTCCTATAAGACTTATTAAGACTCATATGGCCGCCCCTCTCGTGGTGTGCTGTGTGCTGAAAACGTGGTCACCACACCGATGGGTACAATAATTTAATACATTTTTCTGTCCTGAAAAAAGAAAAATATTTCATTGTTAAGTCAATAAACACACCCATTAAAGATTAAAATTTGTATATGTTGACGATCACGATAAATTCACGTGCATCTTTTATTTCGTCAACGTATTATCATCGGCGTGAAAATGTGTCATAGCCCGTTATCTTCCCACGTCACGGTCTGACTCCTGGATTTAAACGTAGTCTAGACGCCACATAAAACAATGCACAACAATACAACGTGGATATACAGTAGGTGATTGATAAGATATTGCGTGGGTATATCGTAAGCCAAACAATTTCACTAGACAGTGGGTGACACCGCTTGTTTCTCGAAGGAGCTATTATTCAGCTTCACTGATAAATGAACGATGCTCATTCATAGGCATTCAGGGTGAACGATATTGGCGTATAGGGCCGGCTTCTTAACTGACGATTGATTAAATCACTTTTGTATGGCTACAGATAAATCGTTCGCATAAATTGTATCCTTAGAAAGTATCAGCTACAGTTCAATGGATCATGACTGAATACTCTGGTATGAAGTTTCGAATCTATCATTGTTGTCTAATATTATTATATATTGTTGATGTCATTGTTATATCACACTAAATATTTATAAATTATGATTTACTTTTAATCCATTTTTGCATACCTATCAGGTAGGCAAAAATAACTAGAAGAAAAGTATAAAAAAGAATAATCAGCAGTACCTATCTTTAATACCAACAATATATTACTCCATAACGTAATCTGTAAATTTATTTAAGTAAGTTTACATTTTTCTCTTAGGATTCTGTAAGAGAATTCACCTGAACGTCATATCTTTCGTTAGATTCTACAACTCGCCTGAAATCTGTGTGGGAGTCCAGTATCCGTAAACTGCTCCAGAAATAGCGCTTACCTAAAATAAATAACTTTTAATGAATCTACAGGATGGACTTTGGTATCCAATTTTGTGAAGGCAGTCAGTTCAATTTGTCTCAATTACGAAGATCTGCGCACATAGGAAGGATGACGCCTTACAAATGACAACCTACCGAAGCAAATTAATAGAATTGATCGGTATTGTAGTTGAATTGGCAAAATTGCCATTACATCATAAGTTTTCTTTCGTAAGATGTATTAAGTGTTCTATATTTAGGTTTCGTACAATTTTAACACACATAATATAACGTCCTCCACATTCCTAAAGATCATTCACATCTAATGTAGGTGCTGGTTGTTGCTCGTCTCCTGAAGCTAATTATAGGATACCTACTGTATAATTGTAGAACAGACATAATCTTCTTTTCCCTCGATTTTTTCTTGGCGTCCACAATAACAATATGTGACGTTTCAAGTTCAAGCATTGCCAAGCAGTAGTGGGTGCCTAGGTTTATAGTTATGTTTAGTTTATCAATCTTCCCTTCCGCGGCAGTGCACTATCTGGTCGGGAAGAGCGAATTAGTGTCCTCTTGTCCGAACAATTGGAAACACTACTTAAGATGTTTAAAACTGAATCAAACAATCGATCAGAAGTATATGAAGATTACGATTGTCTCATAGTAGAAATTTATGACGTGAGAAATTATGTTTAGAAGTGAATGAAATAATACCTACACCCTACAGTAGTAGATAGCTAGTGATTTTCATTGAAATATAGCATGAATTACGTTTACAGGAGAAACCTGAGATTTCATTGAAAAATTACTGGAAAGAGAGTATCCTGGACAAGGAGGTGGTCCTTGATGCTAGTACCCTCGGGGATGTTCCCGCCGTGTACCGCGTTCCCGCTCCGGCACCACATCAAATGCCCGTAATCGGAGTATACATCGACCCTCGCGTCAGAACTGGATTCAGATACAAAATTAGACCCATGCAGGTGAGACAAAAAATCTGACAAAATAGAATAATAATGATCATAATCACTGTTCGTAGGGTGCTTGAAGATTCGTCGGAAATGTAACCTTTTTCAATAAATATTAACTTTACTTAGTGTTGATGATGCACAAATTATATAAACGCTATCTTACACATTTCAATTATTGGTTCTTTGTATCCAATTAATTTTGACAGACGACGATTCTTTAACATAAATTCAATGTCGCTTAATCAAAGACTCCTTGATATACACATTTAAATGGAACGCTTTTGTGATATCACTGTGAATGTTTCCACGAAAAACTACGAAGATCCATATTAGTTTCGGGAAATTTTGTTTTCTGCTGAACTGCCACAGAAACTGCTGCGCATGAATGCTTACACAAGGATAATTGATTTCAGACGTCTGGAACTTTACGGCTATCTTTTAACATACACTAACATACGTTTGTATAATGATGATTTTATGGATCACAAGTGCTAGCATATCTGCTATTTTTATGTTACGAAAGTAAATAAATATTAAATATAGAACATTTTTGCAAGGTTTAATCATTTCAGAGATCAAAAGGATGGTGAGTTTTCTCTTCGGAATAGTCTTACAAAAATGTTCTAAAACTGGGTTAAAATTTTCTTGAAAATCTGTAATAATGAGGTTGTTATTTAACGAGACACAATTTTATTATTCCATTAGTTTTATTCTCAAAGTTCTACTTTGTATGGTCATACGTAAAGCTACAAAAACTAAAATGTAAACAATAAAAAGGTAACAATGAAAATAGCCGATGAATATAACAACAAAAGTAAGGTTGTCATGTAGTGGTTTTATTTTAGTAAATATTGTATTTATTCAATAAAATATTTTTAAATGATATATTTTTAATGATGCAATTAATTTGAAATGTTCAAATAATAAGTAAGTGAGTTAAAGAACATCATTTAATATCCTTTGTACTTTCATTTAAGTCCGTATTGTAATGGCAGCCTTACATATAAATGTTAAAAGATGCCGTTGTTTTGGTGTTTGAGTTAGTATTTTTGTAAACTCATCATCATCAACCTACTCGGATCACCGTCCCATTGCTGGACACAAGACTCCTTTTATTTCATCATTTCGTTAGACTTCGGGTGCGAAATCAACTTGTGTACTCGGCTAGTCAGCTTTGGCAGTTCAGTTTGAATCGTTAATGTTAGGATTTCGGAGTAGCAGTGTCCGTTGCTGACATTTACAGAATGAAAATTTCATCAACGATCAGCACTGTTAACTCGCGTGTCGCGCACCACTGGTTGTATACACTTGCCGAGTAGGCGATGGTATGTGGATCGTCCAGTTTTTCAGACCTACGCCCAGAGAGGCGCTCACATACAAACTCCAAGAACGCTTGCAGAAACCCGACAGGTCGAAAGCGACATACTGGCTGGCAGCATGCTATGTCCACAATAGGTAAACCATAAGTATCATTCATAAGGGCACCATGCCATTTTATCATGTTTAGTTCTAACATTAACAATTTTCAATTGATGGTTCTTAATACGATTGTTTTTCATTAAAGTTCACATTTAATTAAAATGGGAATCACATCATGCGAAAACAATAGCATGGATCATTATAAGTACATTACTGCAATGCTAAATTCACTTTTCAGAATAAATTACTTTATTAAGAAGAAATAAGTTGTATACTTAAATATGTAATTATTGTGACGGTCGTAATAAAATTTCGTGTAAAATCTTAAATTTTCTCAGTTAGATGTATGAAAAAGTACTTAATTTTTTTTAAAGATATTTAAAAGAAGTTTTTTTAGAACAGCAACTATAACATTGTCAATATTTTAGGCATTGGATGCGCCCCCACTGTCGGTGAAACCAAGATACTTATTTGGAGGAAAAGCTCTTACTCTGCAATCTATTGGCCGTGGGTTTGCGAGGCGGCTTACATTTGAGCCTGTTGATTCTACCCTAAATGAGAATAGCAACTATTTTTGGACTGACTCAAGGCCAGAAGGCTTTGTTTTTGAGGTTGAGGCAGTTTCCGATGGTGATAAATTCACTATCTATGATGCTAACCATGAACCACAAGGAATTCTAGAAGTCGTTCAGCAACAGGTACGTACCTCTGTGAAAAAAACATAATTATAAAAATATAGAATCGTCAGTGAGTTTTAAGTAAATTACAATCATTATTGTTTTTTTGTAGAAAAATCAAATTGAATTGGAACAAAAGATTTCTGAAGATGGATCCATCGAGAAGAAAGTGAAGATCAATACGCTCTGCAAAGTTGAGTGGTATGAAAATGATGGTGCTACTAAGTTGGTTCCCGTCACCGGAACCGCTATTCTTTGTAAAGGCCGAGGAAAGGCTGCCGTCACGAGAGTAGTCAACGTTGCCATTGGCATTAAGCAATTGAAGAAGGGTTATGAACTAAAGCCTGGCATTAAATCTTCCTCCCGAAGGATCACCGTCAATGGAAATGATATAAACGACATTCCATGCCAATATAGCGTTGTCGGTCTCGAAAGATATGAACTTCCTGTCATAGGTAATATTATTAGATATTTTTCGTGATTCCTTTATTTAATTTCTCTTGACAATAATCTAAAATAATTTCAATGCTTTAACTTTAAGGCACATACGTTGACCCCCGCATCGTGCCTGGGTTCTACTACCGCGTACGCCCTGCGAGCAGCCGTCGTCATCTCTTCGAAGGGCGCAGTCTTTTACTGCAGTCCATCGGCATGGGTTATGGCAAACGCATCACATTCAAGCCAGATACTCTCAATGCGCCAGAAAATTACTTCTGGTCTGACTCTCATCCAGAAGGCCTTGGCATTGAACCCCGAGCTGTACATCCTAACATGAAGTTCTCGATCTCAGGAAATGGGGTAAGAATAAAAATTACAATGCGTTCACCTCGTAACGAACTACCGCAGTTCTCTATTCAATATTGTGTGGTAATAGATGTATTGTTACTAGGTTGCTCATACAATTCTTTTGAAACAATTTGGATGGGTGTTGGCCCACACACCCTTCAAACAGACACGCCAAAGCAGCTGTTTTGCAGAAAAAGGTGTGGCGGTGGTACTTCCGCTAGTATAGTTTATAAATATGTCGAGCTTTTTGGCTATAAGCCAAAAAAACATTACAGATAAATCAGGCACGTGCAATGTTTGTTTACGACGAGTAATGATTTGTGCTTGTCTTTGCGACTTTAAATCTTGATGTTGGCGGGATGATAGATTCTATTTACGTCCTTGGAGTCCAGCCACAAATGTAAATGCGTGAACATAATGTTAACTTTTATCCCTAGGGACTTCTTGGTGAGGCTAGCGTGTTCCGGGCTGACTTGCCACAAGTTGAGGAGAAGACAGAATACGTAGATGTCCCAGGGAAGCGTGGCAAAGCCGTGCAGAAATACATTCAAGTGGATGTCACATGCCACGTTAAGTTGGCTACGACTGGCGGTGGTTCGGTCGACTCCGAAGTTCATCTTATGAAGGTGTCTGGCGTAGCGCTCGTACGCAAGGACCCCGGACAGGCTGAAGCAAAGTTGGTGAAAGTATTTAACGTGGGATTGGATTCGCAGCTGAACCTGCTGTTCGCTCACTCACAGACCGAGCTCACCTTCCATCCTTTGCCCTAAATGCTATCAGAGATTTGGATGGTGTTGCAATACAAGTGATGATAATTCCCACTGACTATATTGTAATGCCAAAAACTAACCAGGCGCGACAGGGGCTCCGTCTAATGTTAACCGATATGGTTATGAGTTTGCTACCGAGCGAAGATCAAAATCTACTAGACTATTGTTGTCAGCAAATCGGTTGTCGATTCGTTCTGCTGATATATCACACGACTATGAGATACAAGTTATTGGATATCAGTAATTGACGATTAATATCAAATTATTGCTGCATAATATAACTGAATTGGCTGCTAATGCCGGTCTCATTACAATTTGTAAGGCAACTACCATTTGTATCCTATTATCTTTAAGTATTCCGTCTGATTAATCTGGTACCTTTTCTTGTTTGAGTAGAACAGTTTTAAAGATAAATATTTATTACTAAATTAGGTTAATTCTCTTTTACACCAAAATTTTCCGGAGAGAGTAGCAAAGACCTAACTAATACTATCAGTACAGAACGTACGTATTTAACAATAATGACATGTAAATCAATCGTAAGTTTTCGTTTTTTATTACTGTTATCAATGTCACCGACTTGTACGTACTCGTATTATATTTTGCATTAAATAAATGAAAGTTTGTTTTGTAATTTGTTTATTTTAATATAAAACTACTCATATACGAGTATACCTTGAACCCTAAATACATATACCTACATAAATCACAGTAGGGTACTATCATGATCATCATCATCTCGCAATATTGTGAGAGTAGAGGAAAGCGTCGGGTCGATGATAATTAAAGTCTCAACAATCCCTCAAAAGTCTTCATTTTAAATACTTGTAAACGTACACCTACCTACGTGAAAAAAATATCATAATCTGGAGTTATCACCATAATCTTGTGACATTCCGGAAAACATGAATCTTGGATTGTTTTGTTATCAATGATATTGCGAATGTCTTCCGGAGGCAGACAACAAGAAATATTTTTTTAATCTCTGGTACAGCCATTTCCTAATTATAAGATTTACGCCTATTAAATTTGGTGAGAGTGAGGATCCATCCATCCCCATCCACACATCAGCTTTTGAGTCCACTGCTCGACATATATGCCTCACATAGTTGACGCTTTCCGAGGTCTTTACGCCCTCTGAAAATGCAATATTTTATTACCACGAGAAGGGTTAAGTAAGCATCGTTGGTTGTTATGGCAAAGGTAAATTCAGCCTTTAGTTTTAGTTGTCTAATGTCGGCTTCCGTTAAAAATATACTCAAACACCGCACCGGACTTAGGCAGTCGTAAGATAATGCGTTGGATAATTGACTAAATCGAATAAAATACTTGTTTAAGACATTTGTAAGAGCAATTCCGCATTCTGGCACAACTATTATTATCGTGCAGCCTATAAAAAATGGTCGAAAAAACAAAACCAATTTCAATGACCCGTATTGAGGATTCATTATAAATAAATGTACTGTGTGACTGTGGATACGAGTTGAATGTTTTTTTTTGAAAATTAATGTTATGCCAGGGCCCAGAGTAGTTAATATACAGCCAAGGTAACAAAATGTAATAATATTCTTTCTGAGACATCTATGTGTCGATACCTGAACCTAATACAACAGTCGTGATTGAATCGGCTCGAAGGACCAAAAGAAGTGTTAGTATGTATTATGGATTCCCGATGGCAGATGGCAGCACTTGTTAAGTCTTAATGTAGCTTACTAGATGGCGCTAGGTTGAAAAATATCATGGTTGTTTTATGAGTTCACTCGCCTCTACCTACTGTGTGATCGGCTGCGTGTAGAGCGTGTTATGTCTACGTAGTAGAGTCAACAGAAATACGAGAAAAGTTGAGCGGGATTACTTAGCCGGCAAGCGGCAACGGCGCTGGGGGTCACGTCTCTCACGGCTCGAACGTTTAAACGAAATCGCGATGTTCCAAATAATAACTGGTAAACTGTGAACTGGTGCGATTACTCGAATTCCATCTCGAATATATTACGAACTGAACGATGGCTACAAAAGTTAGGTGTTTTAGTGTTTTATTTTTGTGCATTTTACATAGTGCCTCCAATTTCAACCTGGAGCCAAGGATTCCAGTGATAAAGTATGGAGAGTTCGGATCTTACTTTGGATTTTCAGTTGCCGAACACATAACTTTTAACAAGGATGGTGAAAAAACGAGCTGGTGAGTATTAAACTTATTAATCTTGAGCATAATGAGCCGCTATGATGTCATGTGTGAAGGTTACCGCTTCAACATGTGTTATGGTTCGTTGTAGATCTTTTTCTACAAATGTTATAAGTAAAATAACGTTGTTTCTTATCAAGTTATCTGAAGTACAATGCGCTTATCAAGAGTTATGAAGCTACACTGTATATTCGCAGACATTGTTCGCTGGAAACAGTTTGATACGTTGGAAACAATTTTATTTATTCAAAAAGAGTATGTATTTCCTTGAACCCTTATTTTGGCTGGGGTCAAATGTGAAGATCGTATTATTATATTTTCATGAATCGTAAAATTCAAAAATAAAACAATAAAAAAAATTCAAACTTCAAACTTAGTATTTTGTAAGTTTTTGTTATTGTTAGAATCTGTTCACCTGTATGTAGTTGACATGCTAGTAGTATGTAGTAGACGTACAATTTTGCTGAAACAACTAGAATTTTAATCGCTATTTATTCCAAAGGAACTCGCTTTGAAACCGTGATAATGATTTATCTGAATTAATGTGTATTTTATTAGATAAATAAAAATGCCTGCAAAATTATGTAAAATTGTTTGAGGTTGAGATTGAACTTGTCTAGGTATTCTGGGTTATAAATGATGACGATGATAATATGTGGTTAATGGTGCGACGGACCACATTTGTGTAAGAAAAATCTAAAAAAAATTTCTAAGGTGACCAATCAGGGCATGAATGGAAGAAAATTACGCTTTAATAAAAGCTGTAACGAACATAAATAAAGGGGTGTAATGCATTTGAATAAATAAGTTAAAAGTGCCGGGATGAATGCAAATAGATTGCGGGATGGCGCCGGGATTCCGTGACCCACTTTCTACTAAGATATGGATGTAATAGCATTTGATAATTTGCATCAGACTGCCAATAATGTACCTACTTGGACAACAGATACGACGATACAATTGAAAACTCACCAATATAGAGTTTAGCAACGTTGTGACATAACCTTGACTGCTGGCGGTAACCTCTTGATTGCAAAGTATAGCGTGTCCATTTTTTATGCTTTATAATTGCAAACTAGCTGTGCAAATTAGGTCCCTACTTATTTAATAAAGCCTGTGATATTACTTACTTAAGTATCAAATTATTGAAAATTTCTCAGTAGGTAGATGTAAGTTCTCTACCACTACTGCACTACTAATATTATAAATGTGAAAAAGTGTTTGTTGCCTTGTTGGTTTATTCTTCTTTCATTAAGGAACGGATCAACAGATCAACGTGGTTTTTGCGTAGACATAGTTTATGGGCCGGAGAGTGACTCTTCATCTTCAAAATCGATTCGCTCTTACCAGAGCGGTCGTGGTCGTCATGAAGTCACATTTCTGGCAGATGTAATTCGCCTCACAATCTCTTGCCATTTCGCTCTGTTTGTCGTCATTTTGGTCATGCAATCCATCGCACGGGCGATCTACCACCTAGCACCTACCCTCCACTCTGCCTTGTACCACCAGACGTTCAATGGAGCCATTGCCTCTCCTAGAGACGTGGCCGAAGAAGTTAAGGATGCGAGTTTGTACTAAAGTTGACAGTCGCTGTTTGATGTTGAGTTCCTCCAGTATGGAGACATTTGTAGAACGAAATTTGGTCCACGATACTCCGAGCATCTTTCTATCTCCAGCACCACATCTCCAGGGCGTCAATCTTTTTCTTTTCGATCTCACGCAGCGTCAACGTCTCCGCGGCATATAGGAATATGAGGAAAACGAGAGTTCGGACGAGCCGGGTCTTAGTGGCCTTGGTGATATTTCGATTCTTCCATATCTTTTTAAGGTTATCCATTGCGTTTCCTCGATGCGAGAATTACATAGGCTACTTTTAAACCTGGAAAAATGCATGATGGGATAGATGTTGGAATTTTACGTGGACGCAACCGCGGGCAAAACCTGGTTGGTTACTTGAACTTAATGTTAACCTCCAAATGTCTAACTTAGTCAAACCAACTTGAACATACTCGTACCTAACACAGAAGATTAGACTTTTAAAAATGGCATCAACTAATAGTGTAATATTTTGTCAAATGATGTGTAGGAAAATCTAGGTCAATAGAGCAAGTCTCAATATTAACCTGGAACGTGTCCAACGGATTTTTTGCAGGAAATTGCAATAGTAATTTTTACTTAATAAGAAATTAACGTACTATCTTCAACGACATAGTGCATCATGATTTCGTGTTGCTGGTCAGAGCTCTTTATAACTATAACTTTCAAGTATTGCAGCATGCTCTCTACTATGCCATGCAGGGTTACATTTTTTATATAATCCATAAAAGTGTGATACCTACTAATCCATTTACAGTTATTCGCTATGGATAAAAAAATCTTGACAGTCGAAATAATACCAAATGGAGTCCGTGCAAACGCTATCTAATTTATAACACATGAATAGCCATGAATTTCAGTTGTCGAGGGGAGCTACGTTTATTAGCTTGAATTACATACACTTTGAAATTTTGCCAGTTTGCGGCTAGACGGGACCAGACTTTATGATTGTGTGAATTTTATAAGAAGGTGTTTACTTTTCCTCTATACAAAATCATTGTGAGTAATACCTACTCGTAGAACAACAATTTTCATTATGATAATTGGTAATTTTGATTGTGCACGTTTTTTCATATACTTACACATACTCACGTAAATAATGGAAGTACCTACTCGTAGGTTTGTAAATACACTTATTTAGCTTATTATGTCGTTTGGATCTTGTATAAGATATTAGCATTCACGAATGAAATCCCAGACACATCATACCTACGTAGGTTATTGTTATGATTATTATTATGAGAAGCTCATAGTTAATGAGTAAGTAGGTACCAAATCCATACTTAACCATTGTAATTTATTCTACGTTCATGTTGGTATATTTATGTAGTACCTATATGCAGATGAGTACACGTACTTACACGTGGTTAAATCTAAATAGGTAAGTAGGTAGGTACTATAATATGGATAGATATGATGGATATAATCAATAATATGGATAATCATTATATTTTTCCCGTTATCGTCCTCACCGGTCAACCACTATCACAAGTCCGTCAACGTAAATAAAGATTCTGATAGTAACGATATGGGACACTATAAATCTGAACGAATATTTGATAAAACTAAGTACCTAGGTACCTAGGTACCTAGTAGTAGTAACATGTAAAAATATTTAACAAATAGGTATAGCAATCGATGCTAATAATTATTAAAAAAGAAACAACAATCCGACTGTAAGAGCTATCCCCTAACTAAAAAGAAAAAACAAGCTCTATATAAGTATGAAAATTTTAAAAGTTATCACATACGGAGGCAAATAAACTTATAACTTATCTTTGTAGTTAGTAGGTAGCTACCTATAAGATTTGTAACTTAGTATCTTTATATATTTGTACCGCCTGCCTTTTCATTCTACGTGTTTTTAAAATATGCAGTGTTTTGATAGTATTAACTCAGAGCAGTTAAGTATTAATAAAGCCTACAAGGCGAATATGGTATGGTAGTCGGATTGTATGAATTTCGCTTCCTATTTCGGAAGTCCGGGTTAGAATCCACACCTTTTTCTTGGAATGTCTTCGACACCCTAACGCGAGTTTAAACGCAGCCGTTAATAAATTTACAAAAAAAATATAACTACCTATTGATGATTGAATGTTTACTAAAGCTTATTATTAACTGAGAGCACCTCTTGTCGGAAATAACAGCTCGTGACATCGCGAGCGCGGATTAAGTTTTGTTTTACATAAAACCATAGGCACGAGTCTTTGGTGTTCTCAATCTTTCTCCGATGACAAGAGCACATTCGTAAACCTGATTTATGTACTTTCCGATTCTCTGTGACGGACAAACTCTCACGTCAACATTTCTGTTTCTTCGCTAAGCCAAGTCAGTCAAGTAAGTAAGTCAAGTTATATCCAGTCTTATAGGCAGCATAAGAGCTAAATATCTAAGTAAGAATAATAAACATAATATAATATAGTTTTCTTAATTGAAGCGCAGACATACTTATTTACTACTAGCTTTATTGTTAAATTTTGCTTCGTTGTTACGCAAGATACAATCTGTTTTTGTGTTAGCTATCGATAAGTATCGATTTGATCCAAAGTACGATCCAGATAAGTTTTTCTAGGACTTATTTTTTTCTTTATTATGCTTCGTGGAACCCCGAAGTGTAGGCAGAAACGTGACGTGATCGTTAGTATTGCATTTTACATGACACATGCTTACGAAAATCTTCAGAAGGTTTTTCACGGACACACATTTCTCGAACACGCGTCAAGGTTTTGATTAGTTTCGTCACTCTCTAAAATATATATATTTATAGATACTTTGACTAACCTGTGTCAATGTGTTTGTTGTGCAAATATAATTATACAAAATAGGCGATAATCTAAATGAGTGCCTAATTCATTAGACACGTTAATTATTTAAGCTAATATTCTTATTGTCTTATTCTTATTGTGTATTATAATCTAAGCGCATGTCCTTTTCTTGAAATTAGAAGTGTGACGCTGTAGGTCGGCTTTGAACGTGCTTTCATGCAAACAAAAGTTGGTTAATGAACATCCATGTTTTTGTCGGTAACAATAATACATCTACCTAATTAGAGTTCCGCATTGTTGCTAACTACGTAATGATTGTACGGAAGTACATTACAGTAAGCTATTTACACGCTTCACCACGTCACATGATGAACCGTAAGGTATTTTAGGTTCATAATGTATTGTAGTAGGCGCCATGCCATCGTAAAATGCATGTGGTTTACGTGGGTGCAACGACAATAGAGACATTTCCAAACGTTTGACTCGCATCTCGTAAAAAAAATGTTTACCTACTTTAATACTTATATTTGGGAGTAGTATACCTACATACCGTCCGAAGATATATATTTTTACTAGGTATGTTAGTGACGAGAATAGCATCTAAATTACCTACTATCTAATAAAATACTACTACTATTCAACACCAAATTCGGTATATTATTGGTCACATGGATAGAAAATACTTAGGTAGGTACTTACATATTGTATATTGTTGTGTGTTTTGTATATTGTTGATGATCTAGCAATAGTCGAATTTTAGATACAGATAGGTAGGTAGCTACCTACAGATAAATAAAATGGGATGTTCTGTCTGTCGTAGGTATATGGTAATTTTTTTATAGGTATAAGAATACTACAACAAACAACACATACAACAATACATACACAACACAGTACTAACATAGCCACTGAGATACCTATATTGTTACTAATCAAGACTACTAACATTTTCATGTATGGACTTTGTCTGAAATAAACATATTATTATAATTATTTACAGTATACCTACTACATATTATTATTTACACTTTATATTTATTGGTATTGAAGCATTTTAAAATATGTACCTACCTATTTTAAAATTGAAGTTTTCCCTCGAATGAGTATTCATCTGTTATGTTACGTCGTTAGTTCGAAACCACAGTTCTTTCAATAATCTCTTGTACTCAGAGGGGTCGTTCCCCAATGAACGATTCTCTCCAATTAAAATGTTCACACGTCATGCCCAGCGGGACGCGTCCTGAGACTCTCATCTGTGAAGCGAATGTGTCTAATAGGATCCCATTATTTGGGGAAGAAACAACAAACGACTCAGTGATTAAATAATACCTTTGGTGTACCTATAGTGACTCGAATAAAATTGATTTCGAATGAAGTTTAAACTATAGGTGGAAGAACCTGTATACGAACAGGGTCAGACTAACAGCGGTATCAGACCAGGGGCCTTAATTCATGCCGCTCCTATACTGAGGATGCAGGTGAGGACCTGTATTCGGGTCGCCCGGGCCAGTAGGTACCTACCACCGCCACACCGATTTCTGCCGTGAAATAACTGTTTTGCAACAATTGTGTTTCGGTCGGTAAGGTGTGGATGCCGGTTACACTTATACAGGAGGCGACCACCTCAGTCCTCTGGGATAGCAATGCATTTTGTGACCAGCTTCGAATAGGACAAACACTAACTTACTACTAACAGCCCCTTGCAGTTCTATGCGAAGTTTGTCACAGATGTATATGGGTGGCAGTGGCTGGTTGGACTGAATGCCCGTTTGCTATTCTTATAACATAAAAAAAAGAAAACTAATTTGGGTGGATACACATAATGTTACCTAATCTCTGTATTTTTAATTATTAACTGGTTTTCGTATTTCATTTCCGGACAGCAATTTCGTAAATAATTTCTATGAACATTATCTTGTGGAATTACCTTCTACCGTGCCATCCGATGAACGTCAGTCATAGTCTTCATTATTTTATGTATTTTTTATTTTATTTTATTATTATAAACATAATGTAAAAATATTAAGAATAAACATAAATTGTGGGATGAGCTTCCGTCTGAGGTTTTCTAGATGGACTACGACATTTGGTTCTTCAAAAGAGGCGTAAAAAGAGCTCTCCTTCAGGGCCGGTGACGCATTGGCGACTCCTCTGGTGCTGCAAATGTCCATAGGCGACGGTGACGACTTACCACCAGGTGGCCCTTCTGCTTGTTCGTCCGGCTTTACACATTAAAAACAATGTAGTAAACATGAACTCGTTTACATACATAGTAGGTACCTACTTTCGGGATGTAGGTAGTCGGTGGCCGTTCTGCGAAACACATTATAATCATCATTCCATTCTGTGTTATCAGTATTACTGAGAACGGGTTTGAAACTGAAAATAAACAAAAATCTTCTGAGAAAAAGATCCATTTAAATACTTACACAATTTAACTAGGTTCCGTCATTCTACGTACCTACCTATGTCTAACTTAATTTCGTCATGACTTTAAAAATATTAAGTATTGAACTAGAGCACCGACGACGTTTTGATTTGTTAAACGAGTAGGTAGGTACCTACCTATAGGTAACCATAGGTAACCTACCTATTTAAGTTGGTGAACTAGTTTACGTCCCAATTACTCGAAAACACGGCTTTCAATGAGCTTTCAACATCCATTCCCAGTTCACTAGTTTATTTACTAACATTGTTATTAACAACCAGCTGTGTTAGATAAAACTAACATGGCATACCTACCTACCCACTATTTGTGAAATAATATGCCAACGACTTCTAAGTCGTTGATAGATGCTAATTAATACTATTATCCGCTCCGTGTTCAACGTCTTCATGGTAAAGCATGAACTAGTGAACACTTAGTATCAAATAGACAGCTTCCAAATTTATATGCCCTTATACCTATATACCTACCTAGTAAGTGGTTACCGACTTTTATAGAAAAGGATAGTAAGAAAAGAATAATTATAATAATCGGCTTTAATACATTTGGCCTCTTATTGGATCAGCTAAACTCGTCATAAAGAGTTGTTGGCATCGTTGGCTTTAGCATGGAAACACCATTTACATTTCTCCTAATAGGTACCAGCGTTATCGCATGTTCACAATTCGCGTTAGTTCAATTTAGCAGCTTAAAACTAAAACCGAGCTTTAAGCTGGCGTTTGTGTGTTGCGATTATTACAATTTGTAATATAGGTATGTAGCCGGAAGTAAAACAAAAATCAGGTGATAAACGACTACCTCGAATAAAGATAGTGGTGCGGGTTCTACTTGCTCTACCATGCTCTACCTTAAAAATATGCTCTACTTATGTACAAATTATACGTGTACTTAACCAATTTCCGAGAATACAAATCTGTGCGTAGTATCTGTACCACTGTGTGTAACGGTAGAGTTTGGCTTCTAGCTGACGGCCCTATTTTACCAACACCATTGTCGGAACAGTTATTTTTGTTAATGAACAAACTCTATTCTTTGCCCTACAGTTTCTATGCAATTAGCCATTGTTTTCACAATTGTCACAGATTTGTTGTTACGTGTGTTGTGTGTGTTACAGTGTACGGAAAACCCTTAAATCTTGGGGTTTCGATAATCGTAATAGGTATAATATGAGATAACAAAATATCATTGGACGAATGTTAAGCCCATGTTTCATTATCCAAGTGATGTCTAACTAATAAATCAATAATGTACACAGTTTTAATATCATATCTATACATTATTTAAATTTTCAATTAGCTCTTATTGTTATTTATTATTGTTTGCATATTGCATGTTATTTTGCTTTTGTTGTTTTTTTTAATTTCAAATTTAGCTTGTGTAAATAATTGAATAATATCATATGTTTCTTAGTGTAAGTGGTACGTACGTACCGTTCTGATTAACGTTAAATAAATAAACAAATACATCTTATACCATGTCTAATAGTTATGACAATATCTTTTTAATTATCTTCTATGGCATAATAAACAGCCGTTCATAGTTTCGTGAATGGAACAAGCCCATGCGCCTACGAGCGGCGGTTGCAATGTTAACCTATTGGCATTGTTTTTGTCGGTTTGCGAGATAATAACGACATTTGATTTATCATTAAAATGTTTGTGGGTGTTGCTTCAATAGGTCACGGCTTAGAATTAACCCTTATCGTATTACACAAGGCGTTAAACAAGAGTTTATCCAGTTTAAAATTAATTGTATCCTAGCAATGCCGGTCGTTGGCAACAATAAGTGATTGTTAGCCTGCTAGGTTAGATACTTAATAGTGACCACTATCTGATCGTGATAGTAATTACATTGAGATATTGCCCCTTTAGTCAAAGCAATGTAATGGTTAGGTTTATGTTATCCATACATTACATAATTTATATAATATCAGAGCTTGTCACGAGATTTACCTATTTCTTTCAAAAATTAAGATCAAGTTCAATATTTTATCATTGTTTATCTACACATGTAAATATGGCGACAAACTTTTATATTATATAAATTGTGCAATGTAATGTATGGATGGGTTTGATTTAATTTAAAGTTTATTTTCTTCTTTTTAAAACATGTAAATAAAAGCTTGTTCTTATAAATGATTTTTTACTACTAATTTATTAAGGGTGTGGCGTTGTCAAATTACAGCTCAAGTGGTTCAGTAGTTTTGGTTTAAATCTATGTTAATATTCACACCAACAAACACGTAAGTAGTACCTACCTACCTAAGGATAAGGACTATAAGGGCATGTTGTATTCGAAATAACGTGCAAGTAAACCTGCGCGAAAATTCTTGTCAAATATAAATGCATATTCATAAAACTTATCTTTAAGCAGATCACAACGTTTTAAGGGCGAACCGTGTGCAGGTCCTTGTTTTAGTATGGATAATAATATGATGTAGGTACCTACGTCACGTACCTATAATGCAGGCGAGTAGGCGTATTCAAAGCGCTGGCGCTGTTGTATTATGTCATTTGAAGAGTTAGCGAGTGGTTTATCGCTGGAAATGCATGCAATGTTGTCTTCGCTCAGGTTACTAATGGTTCAAGACCAAGCGAGACACGCTAGGTTATTACCCGCCACCGCCCACCAGTGCGTAGGCTGCGGCGAGGGAATGCAAACATACAAGAAAATATTAGTCCCTGTATTTGGTTTTACTATCCCAAGATTCAACATGTATTATAAATGATCCAGTAGGTATGACTTGTATGAACTGGAGTTGTTGGTGGATTGGCAGTAGGTGGTAGATCATGCGCATAGACCTGTCCCTGCTGCGAGAAACGTTTACGGAAAGGTTTTACATTATGGCCAATAAAAAGAGTACCTATATCTATATCCTCAGGAGCAGCATCTGGCTGACTGTGAGTTAGGACAGGATGAAGAATACCCTGTGTAGTACGACTATGCGGTACTACGGGGATTTCTGTTGCAAAGAAATAATTTTCCATTCATTTCTTTTCGAAACCCAACTAGTCTAAAAACTCAACTCAAAAATCTGTTTCAAAAAAATTCAATTTAAGTGTGCAGCGGCCACTCAATACCAGAGAATAATGGTATTTTGATACTTCTATTCCAAAGCGTAAAAGAAAACTGATGCAAATTCCCTATTTTTTGCTAATTTGTACTTGGATACACTTAGCTTTATGAGAAGTTTGATGCAGTTGTTGAAAACTGGATTTGGAGTGGGACTTGTCCAGAAGAAATCATTCGGCATTCCAGTATGACGGGGTCCAGGTATACAAGTTTTATACATTTCTTGACTGTGAGACTGAACCGACGGAATAGTAAGTAACTTCTAACATAGTTAATTACGAGTTAGCTGTTTAGTCCAGAAAAATTTATAATAATCAAAATTTTATTTATCTCTAAGATCTCTCCATTCATGTCTTAATTCATTATCAGAAACTTTTTGTAGATGCTAGATAAATTAATAAATTTATGATAAATTAATAATAAATCAATGATAAATTAATGCTAGATTGTCTACTGGGAATGGCCCGTTTATTCGCTTATTGCAAGGTAGGGTAGGGCCGTTAAGTATTTACAAATGGTTCGTTTATAAGAGTTTCTTCGCAAACACAGAATAAGCCT
>DWMR01000014.1:0-22642 GCA_018245355.1 Dalla costala
GGAGACCCGTGCCCAACAGTGGGGCAATGAAGGGGTTGTGTTAATGATGATGATGCCTAACAAAACGCTATACAAACGAATTTGCGGAATATTGATAGTCAATATCTAAAATGCTTAACACGTGGCTAGTAAAGTACAAAAACCGGTACCCATAACGATTTTAAGGTCTATTTTCCGCACTATACTCCAATCGCAGAACAAAATAAATACAAACGTATTCGGAGGCGCAACGAGCGCACCTCTCGCAATCAGCGAGGCACCTCTGCACACACTTGAGGCACTGATTTCGCACTTCACCGATTTCTTACTACTTTAAGGAGAATGGATTTATCACTATTTCACAACTCTATTCCTACGATGTCGTTAATTTGGAGAATTCTTTCTTACCAGATACTTACGAAGACTTACGTCGATATGAAAATATCTTTATAGTTAAGAAACTTTTTGATTATTAAGTTGATCTTTTTCTTTTATTTTATACGCCACTCGCTCAAATTGTATTGTTGTTCCATACCTACTTAAAAACCTAAAAGGATATTATAGGAGTTTTTCATCAAGACAAGCGTCTAAAGTGCTTTCAATAAAGTTATCGATAGGTACTATAGATACAAAGCTCAGAAAATAGGAAGGTAAGAATATCTGACACAAAAAACAAGCCAGACGGGAGAACTTGTAAGCGGTTTGAATGAGGAGGTCTGGTTTGGTTCTGAAGAGTATGTTACCTAATATACTAATATTTTAGTTCTCCAGAATACGTCTGCAGTGACTGTGACTTCGATTAACGTTGTGTGATTAGTCCAGCGTTAATTCAGTTGGTATTACTTAGAAATTGTTCTGTTAAATCAGTGCATGTTAATAAAGGTCTTATTTTAAAGTAGATCACAGATGCGTTGCTACTCCTTAGGACTGAAATGACAACACATTTCCGACCAACACAAATTGCTTGAAAACGAATAGTTCCTTCTTGGCAGAATTGGGTTGTCTATTCAGAAACAGAGATAAAAGACTAACTAGCTGATCACAAAACTAACATGACAAATCTTTCCCGACTCGTGAAGGAGTAACTAATGCATGATCAATGCTGCTATTACTGCCCGTACGGACTGATCGATCGCCGTTCTACAGACTTTGGAACCAGCCGACTCGAGCTTCAAATACCTTATGATCGATAAATTGTCTAATCTTTCTTCATCAGTCCTTACTGGTGAATACCTACAAATTCAGTTACCATCGCAGTAAGGAAACCACTTTTTGCTAGTTGCTAGTTGTTTGCTAGTTGTTTGCTAGTTGTTTAATTAATGGTATATGTACAATCTGGAACTTGTTCTGACGCATTACGTCAAATTTGTTTAATAATGATAAATGGACTTTAAAAATTAACATGGAAAATAACAGTCACGTAATTTCTTTACAGAAAAAAATGAAAAATACCAGACCCGACGAAAAATACTTGGGACCAAATTAGTACCTACCCACAAAATGTGAACATTAATTCAAAACGTACATAATTTCTTTCTGTAAAAGCTTAGTATCAACAAAAGATGGCAGCCCTGCTTATCGTAATAAGCTTTGAAATATAATGGCTTAGAAACTTTCCTAGGCATCCCTTTTATAAAATCCCCCTCAGACTCATTTACGTAATACTATATTTTTCTGCGGTACCACTTGTGTGATTTTTTTCTGTTGCCCCTTTGTGTTCTTCACGATACTTTGCGCATATGCCCGCTAATTATCTATACATAATTCTAGCTTAAGTATATCTTTTAAGTGTATTGTAAGAGTTCTAACAATAATAGAACAATATGAACATTTTGCTATGTTATAACTATTGTAATGCTTTAGGTAGGGTGCGATATACGAGACCCTCTGTAATTTATAAAGTACGAGTAGGTATATACGTTTTATCCAATTATTGTTTTATCGCTAAACTGACACATTGATTGTTTTTTATTTATATGCGTGGTGGTTACCGCAAAACTTCAAGTGTAGATTCATCAAACGACAACCAACTTGGCCTGAATAAAATTAGATACGTGTTCCAATTTTATTATTATATAATTTTGGGTGTTCGAGAAAGAAGTTTTATTATTTGTTAAAAAATTGTTTTTTTTGTTACAGAGGCTTCGGATTTATCACATTCGGGGAACCATCTGGCGTAGATAAAGTTTTAGCGCAAGGCACACACGAATTAGATGGAAAAAAGGTGAGCACCAGCTTTATAATTTTTCTGTATTTCAGTAATTTGTCTTCTGTGTTTAAAAATCAAAGAGGGCATTGAATTCCTTATGTGTTAATTAAGCATCAAGTCTGTCCTAGTTGCCCTTGTTTAGGGAAAATCTCTTATGTTCTAACAACCACATAATAGATGTGTTATACTCAAACCTTAAATTACCGAATTAAAAAAATCTCAAGTAAAAATTTAAAGGATTTGATCATTATAAATTATATTATTAATTAAACATTATAAGTCGAAAAGTGGGTAACTAATTTGTTAATAATAGCATAGACTAATTCATCCATAATAATAGCATTTACTGAGTTAAATTTAAAAGGACGTTCTCACCAACTCTGTCTCTCTCTCATTTTCTCGTGTGCAATTCACATTTTCTACATCACTCACCTACGGCAATTATTTGATATTGCTTTACTTAAACCACGTCTAAACTAGCACTTAAATTTCATAGCCTCCAAAACAAACATTTCATGAGCACAGTTTAATCTGGATTCGGTTTCCTCTATAAACGTAATGGCCGTGATAAATAGCTAAATGCATAAACCATTTACTGGGAATGCATGAATTAATAACGAGAAGGAAACGTCTTGATTTCCTACCTCGGTATTATATCTGTCGAGAGCAAGTTCTGATTCCTTGTGAAAGTTTATTGTCCCACCCGAGATGACATAAATTCGCCTGTCCTCTGGGCAAATAACTCTGCAGCTATCATAAAACGTGAAGTCACAAAATTATATGCCGCTGATTTTTCAATAGGTGGTGCTTGAAAGCGTTAAAGTGGGTCAAATTGATTGTCCTGGTCATTTATGTCAATGATGAGTGTAATTGGAAGTGGTTCTGAGTGAATTAGGCTTCAACCTAGCGGTCTATTGAAGGCGAGCGGATCTCTTTTATCAAGTGCGGAGGCTTGTAACGTACTCCATACTTCTTGACGCTATTTCAGTGTGGTTTGGTGGAAGATTACCGACACGTTTGCTATTAATAAAACATGGCATTACCCATGAAATGCCCCCAATAGCAGTGACCACGACCGACATTTCAAATTTTTCTATCATCTACTATTATTGTTTGTGCCTTAAATTAAATACTTAAAATATACATAATATTATAATAATAAATTTTATAAAAAAAAATGAAAAAACTGTGTCCTATACTGTTGCATCTGTCTAACTGTACTGATAGAAAAACTTGGCAGCGAGAGAAATCGTATGGGCGCATAAGTCATTGATGGGTGCATTTTTATTAAGGTTCAATTTAAAATATAAGGTAAAAGATACTAAAGAAAATTAATACCGCTACCTGTTTCTTAGATTGATCCTATTACATGCCTTTTACATAATCACTTATCTCCGAAATATTAGGAGTGGCGATATTATGCTGGAGTGGTCCAGGCACAACACCAACCTGTGAAATAAACAAGATTACGCGCATTGAAGCTTCACGTAGACGATGGGTAAAAATGTACAAGCTGAAAATGCCAATGAATTCAGCTTTATGAATTTCGTAAGGCACGCTTTATAAATGACTAGTCATTACTGTGGCTTTTTTCGAATAGATGTTGCCATTTCAGCAGTGCTGTTCTCTTGAAAAACGTAAATGCTTATTTCCACTTTTCTTGCTGAAATCCCTTTTTGCTTCGTTAAGGAAATCTAATAAACTTGTTTTGGGAAAAAATACATACAATATTCTTGGTATTGATAATTTATATTGTGGGTTATCAGTTTTCATTTCATTGGGTATGATTTTCATTTCGATAACAAATATTCTTCTTGTTTTCTTATTTAGGAAAAGGGTTGTTTTATGCCATTTTCTCTCGAAGACTGAATCAAAATAATACATTAATAAAATTGTAAATTTTAAGTCTTTTAGGCCTGTTCATTAAAGGTATTAGTTAGTAAAAACTAAATTGATGGGACTTAGAACAATTAATAGTAGGTATATTATTTCGACAGTTTTTGTGTTTATTTGTGCACACATCACAGAAAAAGTACTAACTCAAATTAAACGAAGTTATACGAAAATTAAAGGGCGTCATTCCAGGCATAGATATTTCCTTGAAGTTCTGAAATAAACTGAGGATCACCGCAGGTGTTCACTAGTTTATAATGAAAGGTGGATTTAGCATAGCATAGCTAGATAAACGCATGTCACTTCTGTGGTTTTGCTCATTACCAAGGGCACATTAAGTATGTCGTCTGGCTGTTCACTAGCTTAACAAAAAGAAGAAAAAACACTCCGCTAAATTCGGTTACAAACATAATAGTCATGCTTAGTCCTTTATTTAGATAACAATCGACCCCTATAGCTTGTTTTAGGACACATTACGAGCCAATGTGTGTACAGATGGAGAAAAAAGTCGATTACTAACGCTCGCCACGCAATAATCTAGATAAATTACAGCTCCCGTCGTTGTTTACTTTGATTAAATTGTAGTCGACTGGCGGAAGATTAGCTGAAGCCTCGCAAATCGAGCGCGAAGAGAGAGCATTTTCTCAATTTACATAAAACGAACTCGGAACATCGCGATAGTGTTTACGTTCAATGCTACTTTATATTACTCGTAGTTTGTTCCATTGTGCTGTGGCAGAGTAATTTTTATTTGTCAGTGTTTCATAGATTTTTCAGAAATCTGCTATATATTCGACTTTATAATAAGTTAAATAAATACATAAATAATCGCTTACACGTTCACTCCCGGCACTAGAATGCTCTGTGTTTCGGGTGGCGAACACACAGGAAATAACACAACTTGACGCTCAAGACCCAAGCACAAACATTTATCTGCCAAATAAATGACTGCCCGACCGGGGATTGCAAAGGATTGCCGGGGGTACCACGGAGTCGTCATAATATTTTTTTTCGTATTCGTGATTTGTAGCAACTTGTTGCGTATAAGGAAAGATTTTATACCTTCGACTACCTTCAAATAAAGTCAAAATTTCAAGTAATTTTTGAACGACCGCAGTCATACCACCTTTACCATTTATGGAAGCGTATTTTTAAACAACTTATGCGATCAGCAAAATAAAAACACTTATTTCAGTCGATCTTCGAACTCTCTCCTCAAAACACTTATTAACTTTTTGGGTAAGGCTCAAAACAAACTTCTTTTTCGATCATTCAAGCCTCTGACTTACTCTTTCCTACGTTTGTACCTCACGAAATCCAATTAAAAATACCGTTTGTTCAGGTGGATTAACTTTTATTATAATTACAAATATTTACATATTATTTTACCATAATATAACAAATAATAACCAGCCACGTTATAAAATACTTATTCAAGTAAGAAAACTTTATGTTTTTAACTTAATCAAAAACGTGCAGTCATCCTTTTACAATAGTAGGTACCTAACTAATTAACTAGATTTCAGATAAATAGAGGCGTCTTCTTATTTCTGCTCCAAGTAACTTAATCATTCAAATATAAGTAAACTTTCCCCATTTATATTTTATCTTCAGTTCTTCACTCAACTTTGTTAGAAGGCTCATGTATTGGAAATGTTTCAAGCAAATACACACAAAGTTATTGGATAAGAAATATAACGTATTTATTTTAACTATAATAGCGAGTTAAACATTGATCTAAATCTGTTTTAGGAGTAGAAATTAATTTCGTATTTGCAGTTCTATTTATAATTAATATTATGGGCGTGTTTTCCAGAGATTTTAATTATAACCTGAATCCCAGAAAAGATATTAATATCCAGTTTTTAATTATGTTTTGAAAAGTATAATGTTTGAGCAACCGGTTTTATTGCGAGCGTGTGAGCGTCAGGCGATGTTTTTATTTCGTAAGTAGGAAAAATTAGAGGTAAGAAAAAGTTCTAAAGAAAAAGTTCAATATATTTCTCCAATTAGAACTCAATTCAATACCTACATTATTACGAGTGCAGTTGTAACCTTAAACACATCTCTGGGACCTTACGTCGATTATATATTATGGGTAGGTACCTTTAGTTAAAATAAATGCTGATGCTAGTCGTTTGTATATCGGGCCGAAATATTTTTTTTGAGGAGTCCGTCTAATTGGATCGCTAGCCAATTCTTGGTCTGAAGATAATCGTCCAGTTATGATGTTCAAGTCTATTGGCATTCGCTGTCCGGACTACCGGATAACCGGACTAGTCCTCCGGATATACGGGCGACTAGACTTTTCGTAAAATAAATAGTCTATCGAAAATGTCCCCCTAACTGTTTATGTCCGCAGTATCTCATCAATTTTATAAAGGTAAGTAGGTATCTATGTAGATAAAGTTCTCAAAAACCTTTCTACCTAAGAACGTGGCTTTATTCAGATGGTCACATGTCATAAACGAAATAAACATGCCACAACCCCAACCCAGCGGCTTGTTTCAATCAATAAATAATGTCATAAATAAAATTGATCAGTAAATAAACACGTAGACACACACACTAAGTTTTCCTATGTGGCGGGCACACACAGAATACAACATATTATAAGATAACGTCCAAGACCCGAGTACAAACATGTATGTGCGAAATAAATGTGCCAGGGGCACTCGTAACTAACAACGAAAAAGATAACAAGGTCATACCTTGCCAATCCAGAAGACTAATATGGTTGCTTCTCGTATGACTGTACCACTTACATCTTGAAGTTAGTGTTGTAGATGCCAGCTTTGAGCACTTACATTTAGCCGTTGAGAACCCACCTTTAACTTATCCATCTGAAATATGAGATCTATGTACTGTAGTAACTTACTGTATGCGGGTGATAAACATACAACATAAGGGATAAAAAATATGGGATCTTAATTAATTTTGGTTGTAACGCTTGTTCCAAAATACAAACATAAATTGTACAAAATTTCTGTTTTGTAGGGCCTCAAGAGAGTTCCCTCAAGACGTGTCTTTCACTGACGAAATTACAGTAGGTACCTACTTTGAGTGTCATTAAAGTAAGAACATGAGATTACGTTTATCGTAACGGCAATAGTATACCTATAAGGCACCTGTTAATGGCTAACCATAGTTTTAAAAAAATCCGATTGGCCACTAGCATAAACCGGTTTGCATTTATGCACACTGGAGCAGCGTGGTGACTCACGCTTTAGGCCACCCTGGTTATTGGTGGGAGCTTGTGCCATGAAGGGCCACTGTAGTCACGGCCATTATGCAGGTAAAGAGAACTGTCTGGTTTGCCGATTAAATGGCAAATACGATCCTGCACTAATAAATCACGTCAACTTCAAAGCATAACTTCAGAGTTTCGCTAAAAATTAAATTTTTCCTGCGGCAGCAAACTTTCCATATTTCATGCGGTTCCATACACGAACGTTGTATAAGCGTGATTATAAGATGGATATTTGATTTAATGCATTTCTGGTATTAGTGAAAGCCCTCGATGTTCCAATGAGATTATTTCAGTTTTTTACTATCAGGTTGCATGCGGCCGATCTCAATCCGAGCTGCCAATTCGATTATACTCGTACTGAAGGCTCCATCTGGCTAAAACCGTGTTTTCAATATGATATTGTCGGGCATTTTTCACGTATAAAAATAAGTCAGGAGAGAAATTTGATAACGGCTAGATTTAATAAAATCCAGCAAAGGTTTTATTCAAGGGCTATGGGCTTTTATTTAGAGGCCAATTAAAAATTCCTTTTCCTGTTACGCGCGGGTCTCTTGCGTTCCCCATTGTCGCGGCCGGAACTGCGTGGAGCAGAATTCCGAGATGACTCTTAAATACCTTCCAGTGAGTATAACGAGTCTACACGGAATTTAATGAATAGTAAAATACGTCAGCATAAAACACAAAGAAGCGTCTAGATTATGTGGAAGTTTCTCGAACTCGTAGGGAATAATATTCGTTTTTTGTACTTTCTAAACTATAAATTGAATAGACGATTATATTGACTAGTTCACGTGATTGTGGCATATCCCCTTAGATCGTCATTTGTAATACCAGGGAATAACTCGACACTTAATTTAAAGTAATTATCGCTTAATGTAAATGTATTCTTTGTTAGTGCAATAAGTAAAATAGGTATCAATTGAATAAAAAACGCATAAGCAGAGTGGGTTTTTATACTTTGACATATTAAAACAAATTCAGAGAATTGATAACGTCTTCCTTTTTGAATGCCATTAAAAATGTTTTACAAAGATAGGCTCAAGTGCAATTACGCATTAGTATAGAGTTGTAAGAAGAAATCTGCACGAGGCAGTCAAATACAAAAAGCTCTTAATTAAATTCCAATGCGCATTTCCGAATCACGTTGGGAGTTCGGCGCATTTAATTCGCATGATCATAAATTCGTGCCGGCGCCTAACATGTTTGGCGGAGTTTCTTTGAAAAAGCGACTTATTGGTCGCCACCGTAAATGGAAATAGATTGCTTTTCGATGCAGTTTTAGAAACAATTGAAACCTGATATGCAAGAGAATCATTTTCGTGAAAATTTTATCTTATGCTGTGGCTTGTATAAATAATAATCCGTTAATAATTTAGGTTACTGTCATACATTATGTTCTTGAGTTATATCCTTTTTACAAACTTTATTATTGTTAAATCCTTAGACCATTATAGCATTGGACTCGGCAAGCGCACGCATACCCCTCTGCCGAGACTTCAGGGCAAAATAGCGCACACTCGCTGTATAAAACTGTACAGCGTACTGTTTTACTGTATCCAGACCAGAACTATCGTTAAGTGAATCTCCGTAAAAATGGTTGTTTGTGCAATTTTTTCGTGTAAACGGCGGTCGCAAATATCAAATGTATCGAAAAACGAAGATTCTTAGTAATTCATTTTCTATTCTAATAAATTTTTTTTACACCACTTAGTTCATTTACACGTTAACAAGTTTTGCGACAAAACACCTAAAAATATCGATTTATGTTAACGTGGTACAAGCCGCACCATGGCTCGTAAAAGAGTGTGAGTGAGGAAGTAAATGTGAGATGTGCGTGTTTACTTCACCTCCCTCGGAATTCGACAGAATTTTTTTAAATGTCGAGTCCAATGCTATTATGGTCTAAGGCTAAAACCCGCAAATTAACAGTTGTTAACATCACACCCAAACAATCAAGTGCAAATAGCTAATATTCCTACATGCATTTTCTAATCACGTTCTATTCGCCGCATTCAACTTGTATGATCTTAAATTTAGGCGCCCCTTACATGTTAGGCATAATCTGTTCAATACTTTTGACATAATATTAATCATCACCGTCAATGAAATAATAGTGCTTTTCAATGCAATCGTTGATTAAAAAATAACAAATACATACATAGTTATTCGTTGTTGAAGCACACCTGGTTGCGCGGCGAGTGTCAACCGTAACTGTCAAAGTCAACCCACGCCGGCCTCAGCGGGCAGTTGGGTGATTGGTTGGGTGCATGACCGCATGACAACATTTCTTGAGAGCTTCGTGCTTCGTAGGTTACGTTAAGCTAGCCTGGTCCTGGTTGTAATGGTTGGATAACAGTCGTTAAGCCTTGTCACAGCCCATCGGGTGGCCTAAACACTTCTGACACTCGGGCTCCCCCGATCCGCATTGGAGCAGCATGGTGTTCGGTTGTGGGGAGAGACCCGTGCCCTGCAGTGGCCCGCAATGGGTTGCAGCCAATCGCCACATCACAGTATCATTGTATAGATACGTATAAATATGTGTATTGTCATCGGTCGCGGTGTCATGTTTGGATGCAAAATTTCACGCCGAATTTCACGTGACGCACTGTAAGCAATCAAGTGCAAAACACTCTATTCCGTTCATACCCGACTTTTATAATGTTCGAGTTTGATACATTTCGATTCGTTTTCTCTCCACACAACTGAGAAGGCCTGGTATACGGCGTACTCCACCACGCTGCTCCAATGTGGATTGGTAAAGGGATAAGTGGTTAACCCGAATGTCTAAAATTTTTAGGCCACCTAAAGACAAGGCTTAACGACATCAACGAGGTGTGAAAAACCGGGAGAATTGATTCGTGTAAACATACACACTGGCATTCTTGCTAGACGGTTCCAAGTTACCTGGCGCTCTGCCGTGCCCTCAAATAATGATAGTCCAACTGAACACGCGCGCAAAAGCTGACATAAACATTGAAAATGCTGTGCGCAACGAATGAAAAATTAGGATCGAAGTACATTCCACTTCCGAACGCAGTACTTATTCATAATTTTGCACAAAGCAGTCAAGTGCAAAAAGCTCTTAATTGAATTTCAACGCGCATTCCCAAATCACGTCTGAGTTCGACGCATTTAATTCAGATGATCATAAATTCGCATTGCCACCTAACACGTTGGGCAGTCTGTTCGTAAACGCGACTGGGTACTGTACAGTCGCCGACGTCCATGGAAATAAAATGCTTTTCAATGCAGCCATTGAAGTATGTTACCGTGCAACTGCATAAATTTGCTGTAGTACGCTATTTGAATTATTGCATAACTTGTAAACACGTCTGAGACCAGCGCGCTCGCTACGCAGACTTAATTTTTTCTCTTATCGCCACCTTTGAATTATGGCGCGTACGCGTTCCAAAGAATTGCGGTGCTATTTTTGTAATCAATATAAGATGTGAAAGAAACATAGTAATTGGGTTCTGAAGTAATGATACTAATAATTAGGTCTAGTTACGAATCAGAGATTTTCTTCAAATGTGGTTTCTGGCTATTTAAACGATTCATGTTTGCTTTTTACAACAGAACTGATACATTGCATAATGTGTACAAAAGTTCCGCTTATAATACGTTTAATAAACTACAATAAACAGAAACAAGTAAGTACATAATTTTCCTCCGCGGAGCACTTATGCCTCGTTTAAGCAGCCAGTAATCTAAGCACGACATTGCCAAAAAAGGGTTTCGTGTTTCAAGAAAGGTCGTACGAAATAACGGGGACTTTACTGAAGAGATAAAGCTGCCAAATAAACATTGGTCGCATGCATGTGGCTTACGACCGCGCACATTATCGTCCGTACTCCCGTATGGCGAATCCAATCCTGAAAACCCTGCGTATTTATCGTTACCGGCAAGCGGTAATGTTAAGTGGTTATTACGAAAACACTGAGTGATTTTTATCGCCCAAAAATGACTCCCGGGTGGCATCGCAAACAACACACATTCGTGTGCCGCCACTACATAATGTAGACTCTACGTGTTTTTGCACTGGATTACTCGTTTAAACAAAACCGAGCGGCCGGAACACCAAATAAAGGGAAACACTAACCGGCGTCCGCGTTATTCTTCCAAAATTAACTCATAACGCCAAGAGCTGTTGATTTTTTTTTCCTACCGTAATCTGCTTTAACGGGCACGTGGCCAGTAGCTTTCGTAAATCGGCTGCACGCGAGTACCGCGAAATGGGAATCTTTAAATGCTGTACGTACATTTTTAATGTCGTTTTAATGCCGCGCCGCGGCCGATTGTAGCAACAATTAACGTTATAACGAGTTCATTAATGATGGATGATTCAAATGCCGTTTCAAAACGAGCTTTCACAGTTGAGATAACCCGACAGCACAATGCTCGCAAATCTGCAAATCCTGAACGTAATTTCGATAACAGAATGTGCCTTTCATGCGAACGAATCTCGTCATTCGCTCAATAAGCATGCAGCTGGAGGGAAATATAAATAGAAATAACACATTTAAGGACCGAACCACTCATGGAATTTAATAAAGGGATAAAATATATGTACATATATAGAAGTATATTGCAGGCATAGGTACAAGAAAAACAAACGTTTCGCATGCGGCCCCGAAATAATAAGTTCAAGTTGAGTGTATGTCCCGCGGCCCACCTGAAGAGATTGGGGGGACAGGAATGCTTAATATAGAGTCCTTTACTAGCACGGGGTCTCCCAATAACACCGCCGACTTTGCAAACGTAGACTTGTTTCTGTTTGTGGCTGATTTTACATTATGCGTCCCGCTGGGATGCGTGCCCTTGTGACTCTTGTTTGTTTTTACACGACTGCCCAAAAAGGAGTTTTTATGACTGTTTTCAGAGATCATGTATAGATAAAATAGTAATAACTAGTGGTCGGATGCCGTGATACTTGCGGTTTTATAGGATTTCAAAGGCTCTTTCATGAGTCAAATATTACAATGTGTACAAACATTATAGACATACAAATATCCAATCCAACTAGGCACAATGATGCATTTGTCTGAAATTCGATAAAAAAAGAGTTCGAAAAAGAGCCTCCAAAATGTATAGACAAAACAAATTTACGTGCGAAGCACTAGTGTATAACACTATTTGTTCCCTGTTATACAAGTGTCGGAACAACACCTTTAATTTCCGCTCACCACAAAAGATTTAAAGCACTCAAAAAATTTGAATGCGCATTTCTCGACTTCACAAACAAGTTGTTTCAGGACGTCGGGATTTGCGAACTAAATAATACACCAAGTATTTCGGCCCCTCTTTACGTTTGGCTGACAGGCATATTCGCTCTATGCACGAAAAGTTTCTCCACGGCGTGTCAGTTCGTAGTTAACTTCCCAACCGGACTTGGACATCAGAAACCGGCGTAGATACAATTGCACAATGGAATAAAGTAGCATCGGAAGCTAGTTGCGAGTTAATAAATAATACAGGAATGGAGTGACATGTGCAGAATGCGCGGGGTGCAAGTCTGTTTTGGCTACAATACAAATATCTGCGCTGGACGTCTGCGTTGTCACGTCAGCCATGTTGTATACACTTCGATCTTTGAAGAGTATCATACAATACGGACCATTGCAAGCGATAAGCGAGATCAGTGCGAACAGATTAGTAGCGCGTACAATGATAGTTCAGCGTAAGGGCAATTTGTGGCAATTAGACTCGGTGATTGGTTCCACAGAATTGGTACCATGATGTCAAGCAAACACAGTTATTAGCATTATAACTAAAAACCCATCAGTAGCAGATTTTTGGTAGGAATTGTGACGTGGAAACTAATTCAAACAACATTGTTGCTGTAGTGCTCAGACAGGCATTATACTTTAACGTCATTCGGATCTTTTCCAAAACGTTTTTCCAACATGAAATATTAGAATAATAGAGGAAAGCTAGGAATAAAGGCAAGAAGATATTGGTCTCGAAAGGTTGGCTTTCAACGCTTCCATGAGTCGGAGTAAATATTCTTAAGTCAGCAGTTACTTCCAGTTATTATCATTAAACCATACGATTCGGATTAGCAGCTAAGTTCTGTCTCCACCAATTCACATGGTGGTGTTGTATGTATCAAGCAGATGTCTGATAGAGATGTTTGTTTCAACTAGTAGAACCTATTTAAACCGCATTTGCAATACTGTAGTATGAATAACACTTTTCAGTTATTTCCGAAACATGAAAAGTTATCTGCGTGTACAGAATTCATCAATTTGTTTCATGGGAAATAACGTTACCTTGCTACGTAGGTACTTGCGCGCAGAAACTTTTCGACCGGCTTATCCGTTTTACGTAACCTATGCAAAAAATATGCAGAATACCAATACCAGTAAGTGGTATGTTGTCAGGCAACACACAAGGCAGGAGGATAAATAACCGTATCATCACGCAGGTAAAGCAACGTTTTCTGGGGCTTTAACTACATGACTGAATTTAAACTCTGCTTATTGCCGGGTCGTAGAATGGCACCATGGCTATTCCCAAGAAGTTCGTACCTAAAAGGCGACATAAGAGGAAACGGGCAGCACCGTTTTTCTGTGTTATTAACAGTTACTGTGGTTACCAACTCGCCATGCCAAGCGCAGTGACCATGGCAGAAACGCAATCTAATGCAAGCCCTTAGTCCGGTGACTCTTTCGTTCCTGGCTACAAGTGATTCAGGGGGCTCAGCCGGTCAAGAGATGGGACGGGTTGGGAGTATTGTCACGGCAAGACGATAGGATTGTGAAATTTCGTCGAAGCGGTGGCCCGGTTAGAAATAGGCGACTACGACACATTGTAAAAAGATAGTGGGTTTGATTTGCGATTCGCGTGATTTGCAATTTGCTAAACAATAAGGTATTCAAACAGTCTGTTCTAATTTACTTATTTTGCTTCACTTGCGGCTTATTTACATTTGTATAATAACCAATAATTTTGAATGTTTAAAGTATATAAATTACTTTGTTTTGAGCATTAATATCCAAAATTTGCATACAATTACTTTAGAACATTTACGTTTGTATTTAAAAATGATGATAGAGGCGATTAAGTAAAGCCTGCACAAAGCTTTCTATTTTTCCGCGCAACGAAAAAGTTTTATTTGAATAGCAAACAAATTCCACTCCGCAAATTACAGAGATTGTTAAACAAAACCTTATTCAGCGCTTAACTTAGTTTGTATTATCAACGTTTTAAACGAGCTCGCTTGGACGGGGAAAGCAAATAGTGCGTAATCTCTGTCTCGCGAGACCGTCGTCCGCCGGCCACCGTCGCTGGTCTTTGCGGTGGCGGCCCTCAGATAAGCTTTAACTTTGTCTCGATTTAGCCTGTCAATTGTAATAAGCCGTCTAAGCGGATTAGTCTGACTCCCAAATACTCTAACTTTTAGCAAGACGCTTACCCCAAAATCACGAAATCCCCAAACACTCCGCCTCCCAATCGTCCCTCGCCCCGCATTAAACAATCCACCAACAAAATTAACAGGGCAGCAAGAAAAAAGAAGTACGCCGTTAAGTTTCCCGGCAATTGAAGCGGACGTGTAACACATAGTGCAGGAAAGGGACGATGAATAAAACACACGTTAATAGGCGGGCGTCTAACAACACCGAGCGCCCACATTAGCGCCAAACGAATAAGGTTAGTCTGATGGATAAGATTACGTCTCTTCCCTTCCGTTTACGCTTTCGACGGCGGTATTTAAGAGAAACTAATATCTACCAAAGTGGGAGAAATATACTTTGGTTGCACTTAGGTGCGAAGAGGCCCGCCGGCCACCGGGCGGTTCCCACGCAATCGTCTGTCTCGTGTTACACCGGCAAGAATTCCATTTTTTCTCACAGAATTAAACGGGTGACAAAATTCTTGCGACGTCGCATGAAAATGTGCGTTACCTGCCTTGCATATTTATGCGTGCCCCAGTAATGACGTTTGTCGAGCCTCCCTCGCGGGGTTTCATTACTGCTTGTCTCTGCGGGCGTTAAACAAATCCTACTCCATAAGCCATCTGTGTCAAGTATTTTTCGAACACGATGCAGTATATTTGCATTTACTTACTCCAATAAATGTACTTACATGTAAGTACAAATACTCATGTCTAACTTATTAGTTCGGCCTTCCCTTCTCATATCCACTATCCATTACTTTCATCGTCATTACTGTCATCATTTGGGATATTACTAGGCCATCATAGGTCAGTTTATGTCAAGAAGTGCGCACTTTGCACCAAGTAGTGTTCTAATTAACGCCGCGTGGAACCACTCAACCGGATTATTCTAAGAATGTGGATACATAAGTCGTCGCTAAGCATTAACTGGAGCTTAGCTGCGCAATATCATATATCTCGGCGGAGGGTAAATATTGTTCTTAATTTAATTCTAGTTAGCAAGCGCACGTGGGCGACGGGGCGGCCGCAAGTCGCGCGTTGCACATCGAATATTTCAAGGGGAATGGTAGGGAACATGTTCCAAATATGCTTGAAATATACTTGCTATTGCAAATCTTGCCCGCCCCTAATCTTGAGCCAAGTCGAGTGTTGCACCTGGAGCCAAATTCATTCCAATTAGGAGGAGTTAGAGTGTGAGCGCCGACTGAACAGCAAATGATGCGGTCCCAGTTAACGTCCTCCGGCACTTACGTCGCCTGCACGGAAATAAATTCAGTAACTGTGAGTACGCGTCATTAAACTTTGCTGTCCTTAGTTTGGGATCTCTTACTCCTTATTACATTTTATTCAGGCATAATATAAACACAATATCTTTAATAAGACTTATTAAAGTAGCTCGAAGAAGATAACTGGCAAATTAATCGGATATGTAGATAGTTATTAAATTGTTCGTTCAGTAACTTTAATCTTTATTCATTTAATCATCTTTACGATTAATTAGGAATTTACGGATTATTTGAACTTACAGGCACGCATAACAGTGTAGGTACTATCTAGTTTTGTATATCATTTGTTTTGATTCATATCATGTAGTTATGTTTTGTGTTTTGAAGTACAATAAAGTGTTATCCTATCTATCAAGTATCGGTCATATTATTATTAAAGTTCAGAGAATTGAATTCAGATGCACTACTGGGCTGGTCCACAGCAATGAACATTATTTATTTATTATTAGGACCACAACGGCCTTTTAAGATGACTTAAATCCTCAATAACAAACAACCGGTTCCGTTATTAATATTAGTAGTTGTGTGTCATGAATTCAAAAATTAGTATTAACTAGTACACGCCTGCAGTAATACTTGCGTTTTAATAGAGTATCATTGGACCGATTCCAATTAAATAAACCCAAAATATTACTTCGGATAGTTTGATTTTTTAATACATCCGGTTCTTCCGTCGGTCAATTGTGCCTCTATACGTGATGCGAGTACAAAAAAATATAAGTACTTTGTTTTACTAAGCTTTAGACTGTAAATTGGATTTCAAATGTTCAATAAAGCCAGCCTTCTTTTAACAACTGCTGCACTAACGTATTAATCTCAAACTTCCTAACTATGTGAGAATGACACGGTAAAAATTTTGGTTTAAAATCGAAGCGTTGCCACGCTGCTTTAACTTAGTTATACGCTGAGAACACCGTTCTGGAGTTTGTAGACGGAGAAGAATTTTCTATAAGTCACCTATGCTATAAGTCATGTATAATAGAAGGTGATATTTACACGGTTTTATTTCGCATAATTTAATAACGGTCTGAGTTAAAACAGATTTAGGAATTCTGATAACAGTACAAACTCATCATAGGAAATATTGTCTTTAACTTGTTTCACGTTTGAGCGCAAAGAATTCAAAGTGACCCTTGATGTAACTGGACCCTAGGTCAGAGGAACTTCGTTAATAGGATTTATGGGATTCGAAATAAATTAAAGTTTGGCTTATTTGATTAATTTATTTTAAAAAAAATCGTATTAGTTAAACATAACAAAGTAAATACAATGACGCTGAAAGCACTACGATATGGTGCTAATATTATTATCACAGGCCTTTGGATGGCCTGAAGGTTTACATTAGACCAGTCAAGGCTTCAGGCTTCCTCAGTGAACACCTATAATCTCCATAAATATGTCAATAACTTGCCATGTAGTTATTACATTGTACTTTGATTATATTATTTTTTATTTATTACAGTTGTATAAAAATATTACTGAAGTTCATAAACTTTTAAATTGTTGCACAACAACTAAATGTCAAGCTAAACTACCCGTGAAAGATTGTAGCGACATAATAATGACATTAGGACATCTATAATAAAATTGTAACTGATCGCTGTCTGTACATGGAAGATACCTATGAGAAAAACTATTATTAGTTGCCTTTAAACGCACTAGAGCCCAAAACAATGATTTTTAGAATTTTTGTCTATTTGTCTGTGCGTTTGTGCGCGCTTATCTCAGAAACGGTTTAACTGGGTGCAGTTTTTACTAATGTATTTTAGTAAGGTTGGCTTAACATTTAGTGTTCGTTTTATTTCAATCGGCTCATAAATAAAAAAGTTAGGTCAATTTAAAGATTCTAAAGAATAAAACATATTTTACGCGGGCAAAGCTGCGATGATCAGCTAGTTACGTAATATATTTTCTAAATAAATGACAGTCATTATAGTTTTGAAACTTCTAGCATATTTGAATAGCATACATTTGAATGACGAGAGTACACTTTTGCCGTAATAAAGATAGCATAATGGTTGAACTGTATCGACAAGTAACGAAGGAACCGTTATATTGTTTTCTTGCTATAAATTCACAGCAAGTGTAAATTTCAAATCCATATCTTACTTTGTTTAGATGTAAGACGCATCTGATAAATAAATGTTCGAACTTAGCATTAAACACCAACAGGAACTAGAGTGAATAGAAATGAATAGAAATGAATAGAAGACGTTTATTCTTCAAAAACCACAAAGAAGAGACGCCACGATACCGCGATTCGGAATGTTTACTTAATATAAAATTTTGCGGAATCGACTTTACGTCGAAGGCATCACGGCGAGTACATAAAACGACATGCTCTTTTCAACCAACAGTGATATCCCACTAATGTGCTTTCTCCTGCAATCTTTTCTTGCGATGACACGCTAAAATTTCGAAACTGTAAAGAAACTTGGATTATATTGCGTTTGCTTTAAGGTGCATCTTGCTTTGTCTGTCGGGGTTGGAGTTAGGATAAATTGATATTTAAAAGCCGCGATGTCAATCTTTATCGCAAGGGAAGTTGTAGGAAGGGGGAGGTCGAAACAGCTAAGGAGGGTGCGCCACTGCGTCGATTGTAATCACGCAAATGGTTCCATATCAAAATGTCACATTCGTACGATATTGATGTTTCATTGTCAATTTTGCGTGTGGATGACTTGGTTGATATGAGCAAGCCTTTGTTGATATCAACTCTGACTTCAAGAAACCTTTTCATCGCAGATTTTGTAAATACCTACATACTATAAATTGTCAGCATCGTGTGAGTCTTAATCGTATTCGGAAAATTATTGTTAAGTTATAATATTCTTAATTAACTGCATAATCGTGATCATCGGTAACGGTACGTCAACTCCGAAAGCTTAACCTTGGATAAAGCGTCACTTCCGTTACCTTTTTTTTTCCTAAATGTATCTATATTTAATTTCAACATTTTAATAATATTTCAACAATATTTCTCTAACGTGCAGTAATCGTTAATTTAAAGTAAAAAGTAACCGTATAACTCCTGAAACTGCTCTACGACAGTTAATTATATTATTTTAAAAACGCTAGAGAACTTAGTAGTCAGGTCTAAGTGGGAGTAATTATCATTAAAACTTCTCAAAACATCTTCAAATAAAGCTCCAGAATCACAAATGAAAGTCTGAAAGTCTTTTGGTGCGCAGTTTTATTTTTCTATCGACACAGGCTGCCGCTCGCCACTGCCTGCGATCGCTTCCATTAAAATAACTCGTTAAAATTTATCATCGACCCCGCTTAATCGCTTTAGCGCCACATCTGGGGTTTTATGATTTTTCTGCTTGCTTTGTATACTTGGTGGTCATTTTACAACGCTTTTTATTTCACTTTTAACGCTAGGTAGCTTTTAACGCTTTACCTGGTGTTGAGTTTTTTGACTACAACACATCATTTATTTCTGCGGTAGAATCTGTGTACGGTTGATAACCACCGCCAACATACCTGTTTCTGCCGTGAAGTAGTTATTGTGAATTGGGCAGAAGGGTTTAATTGCTACCATACTGCTCGTAAAATAAATACGAGGTGAACGTAGTTGTCAGAAGCAGCAAAAAACTGAAGCAGCAGAAGCAGTGATCCTGTTTGAAATAGTTTGAAGATGTCTAAGAACCTACTTACTACGTAGATAGTTGAATAAAGTATAAAAACACGCTGCTTTTTTAACGAACATTGAGACTAGTATTTCCTACATAACAAACATTAATACCATTTTTGATCTATTACGGCTGTCTCTATCCTAACTAAATCTGGTTGCAAAAGCCAACCAACCGCTGATATTACTGCCTACTCTGTGGCATTGCTTCTGTGTATAGTGTGTGGCAGGCTTTATAGTGGCTTCCTATCCACCTGTCGTGGTCATTTTACAGCGCTTACAAAATTGCTCACGCGAGCCACTGGAAGGGCTGGTAACATTTTAATGGCCCGGCGTGAACACATAAAGATATCTTCGAAGCGTTTATTTACAAACGTTTGCCCTCGCTTCTAATGATAATATCATTAATAAGTGAAAAAATAATATTCACTCGAGTGAGAATCCAATTTGATCAAATTATACCGGATTTTCTGCAACCGTGTTATTCCACGGCGCACTCAAAAGATAATTAAATAATTAAGAATGTATGAATTACGTTGTAAAGCCGTTTCCCTGATATTGTAATAATGCAGTCCTCTTGGGCAAAATCTTTTAAATTATTCTCTCACGCTCGCTTCGTAATTACGCAGACGTAGACGCCTACGGTTTTCATTCATCGTGGATTACATTAAAATAATGCTTGAAAGTTGTTTATACAACCACTAATATTGTTAATATATAAATAAACTTTCACAAGCACACTCCTGCACTAAGTACCTACTGCTGATGATGTGTACCCACGGAATGCATTACAAACGACCAATACCCGAAAACAAACAATTTCATTTATAGGCTCGATAGTAAGTACTGCCCACAGATACTGCCTCTAGATTTCCTGCATGCATTTGTGTAGTATAAAGATTAAGCTTTACGTTTCTACAAACAGAATACGGAATAACGATTTTCATATTTTAATGACGTTAAAAAATCAGAGATTATTAAATGACGAAGACTTACTCTGTCAAAAAGAATTAAATACAAACCTAGTAACAGATAGACAATCCTTACTAAAGTGAAACCGAAAACCATGTCTTCCAAAATGCACGCAACGTGGTTTCGCATAATTATTATGTTCAAGTTTGTGGTCCAAGATATGACAAAACGGTCAATAAGCTCAAAAATTGCTTGCGTTATTCATTGTTTTTGTCAAATTCTTGTTTAGTCAATGACAGGTTGTCAAAATAAAATGTCAATGAGGTCGTGAATCGTTTGCACAAGTTTTTCTGTAATATCCTGTTCTCTCCCCTGTAGGATTACTAGATAGTCTTACCAATAGAACTACTGGATATTTTGTTCCAACATCGTACCCACCGACGCTTTGATACCAAACAAAAAAATGCCATTAGAAGCAGTCTGACAAAACGGCCAGCGCGAGTAGAAATGAAACATTTTACCTCTAAAAATGTCAAAGGTAGCTTCTTTGGGTTTATATTTTGCGTTTATAACGGTCACCGGCGCGTCGAGATACGAGCAAAAAGAATTAAAGCGTTCGGCCGCTGTTGCCGGGAGAAAATCTAAGGGCTTAAACAGTGCCACGTATGAAATAGTGGCGCTCGGTTACATGAAAAAGACGAGAAGAGAAATCGAGTGACAGGACCACGGCGCAGGATTTTCAGTCCGATGCTTTTTTTTTCGATTTTAGGAATGGCCAGTGCACAACGGCCCTGTACAACGATGCGAATTTATCGCGCTCGCTCCCAGTTTGATGTGCGGTCTGTGATTAGTTGGGCGGAAACGGCCCAATGATTCTTTCGTTGTACAAGTCATTCATTTCGGCCAAGTGGCTTTAGAGTTTTGTCTCGCCGAATTTTTTGTGCATAAGCTCAATGAGAATGTGTAACTCCACGTACAATGCGTGTTATTTCTGTATATCTATTCAAATAAACTTTTACGATTCAGTTCTAAAAAGATCAAACTCTTCTAGGAAACAAATAAAAAATAAAAAAATTTGCTTGTTGTATGAATGTTATTACTATACGCTGTTAAAATTGGAGTTGTACTAGAGAAATCGCGTTTTACTCACGCGCTTACTTTATTTAATTTACTTTTACCTCGTCCAACAAACAATGCGTCAGACGAAACTAGTGAACCTGTAAAACAACTACTCTTAGTTAGGGTCACAACCCCGAAGGGTACCGGTGGAACCCTATTCTTCTCGCCGTGTATCAAGTGTCTGTATTGTCGTGTCGTGCTGTCTGTCAGCGGCCTCCTAGCGCATAAACCAAAATAGATGAGATAAGGAGATGATATTTACAAAAGAAACATAGTTCGTTGGCCTTCGGTTAACTTTGATTTCGGAACAGGTAGCCCATCTGGCAATTTACTAATAATAATGTTTAATGCAAACTATTAACATAATGTACCTACCTAATAATTTAACATCCACTATTTTTGCTTTACTTTCCAGATTGACCCCAAAGTGGCGTTTCCCAGAAGAGCACACCCAAAGGTAAGCGTTCCTTGTTTAATTTCTCGGTGACCTTATATATTATGACGTCAAATAATTCATTAAACTAGTGTTCACCAACTGATCGAAATTCGTCAGTAATTCAACAAATTTTTAAGGGACAATACGTTTGACATTGACAGGTCTAAATCATCCGCATCAGTGAATGTTTTATTGTGTGTGTGTGTCAAACGCATATTAGTGTGTGTAATCTCTTATTTATTATTTTAATGTATTTATAATGCATTATTATGTAAAAATATTAGTTTTCTGCACTCCTTATAATCTTTAACTGTGGCAAATTTCATACTCCTCCGTCCGCGTTATTTCCGTAATAAGGGGTCCAAAGTTGTTGCTACACGTATTAATATATAAAATAATTTATGTACAAAACACTGACCTATCTAAGTGACCTCAATAAAGTTTCAAGCAATAAATAGGTACCTACTAGATAATTATTTTCAACCAAGACCACACCTTACTGTACAATGTTTAACACTTTCAATTGAA
>DWMR01000015.1:0-22494 GCA_018245355.1 Dalla costala
GAAGATCGGGCTCAGTGGCGTGCCTTGGGAGAGGCCTATGTCCAGCAGTGGACTGATGTGGGCTGAAGAAGAAGAATGGCGTTGCCGGCCTTAAAAGACACGTCCTCAATATTGGTTGTTTTGGTTAATTGATTTTAATAAGTGGTTTTGTTAAATTTCAGAGAGAAAATATACAATTCAATCGAGATTCCCATCCTGACGCGATGCTGCTTCTGCGTCCCGCTGAGAAAAGGTCTTATCGCCTTCGCTTATGTCAACCTGGTAAGTTACATAGATTTCGCTTAGATTTAGGTTAGATTTAGGTATTTCCAAATATATTCCACAGGAGCCGTGAAGTATTTCGGGATAATACTTAAGATAAGATAAGATAAACTTTATTTGTCTTGAATAGGTTACATAGATGTCAATGTGGTTTTTAGTAGTGCCTTATTCAACTAAGGTTATGGCATGCAAATACAAATATTACAATAGATAATTACGGTTCATTTACATTTCATCACATGTCAGTTTAAGTTCGTTTCTAAGAATTTCGTATGAAAATATTCTTTCAATGTATACGTTTTTTATATCTCAAAGGGTAATGTATAGAAACCTCTGCGTCAATTTGAAAAATTATTTCACTATTTGAAAGGTATATTGTGTTTGTATATTACTAACATAGTTTTTAAGCATTTGCAACGAACACTATGGGCCTGACATTTCCTGATTAAATAAATTTTATTTTTATTTTATTTATTATTCCAGATGTACATAGGCTATATGTATTAATATATAAATTAGATAGATAGATATACAGATACACTTTATTGTACACCATCAAGACACAAAACATACATGATATAAAATAAACAAATGATATACAAAAGGCAGTCTTATCGCTAAGAAGCTATTTCTTCCACACAATCTTAGGGTATGGAGTTTAAATAATCAGATCAGACGGAGGAAGATAGTCAGTGGACTGACCACAAACTCCCCTGGGCAAACCAGGGCACATGTTGCAGGGCCGGGCCAGGGGCATGTTTAATTGCACACAATTTTGCTCCTATAAATCCATGCAATTATTTATGAAAGAGCCGAATTTATTTGTAACACGTTCTATTAAATTAGCATAATCGAAACGAAACCTGCCGCCGCGTCTTGCAAATACGCAGAACTTTCTAAACAGAAAGCTGGCAAACCCGGCAAAATTGACCATCACCCTAAAACTATTTACATTCTAGTATTAGAATTTATTATTGACGTATAAATACAATACATTAGACCTTATACACAAGTAGCTATATAGGAATAGTTTAATCCAATGTATATAATTCATTGATTGAATCCAGATATTTGTTTGTCCTTTGGGAAACTATCACACAAATTTTGCAACAGATTTGCAAATCCAAAATGCAGCAGGTGGTGACTCGCCACTCACTTTATGGGCTACCTAAATATGCCGATGCACTGATCGGCAACCTCAGGAACATCTAAAGGTTTATTATTATTATATCTAATACCCCGCTCGTACATTCCAGATGCTTACCGTAGTGGTGACGGCATTGCTGTCCATGTACATCTCATACGTTCGCAACGCGCAGCTTCCAGAGGACACAGAGTACCCGCGGCTCATTGCAGACACCACTGCACTCCTGCTGGAAGCCGGCATGACCATCACATTCATTGTAGCGCTGCATAGGGTGAGCATTTCTCTTTTATGCTATCCTGGTAGCAAACGCAGAAAAGCATGCAGAATGCAAAATTGGTTTAAATAGTCACTGGTACGCCTGTAACTGGTCTAAAACTACTTTTAAACATTTTGGACTATTAGCGACTCATCGCGGACACCGCTGCACTAATTCTGGCAGTCAGTATGACTTCACATTTATTATGGCGCTGCATAGGGTAAGCATTTCTCTTTTATGCTGTCCTGGTAGCAATCGCCAAAAAGAGCATATAGAAAATTGGTCTAAGTATCCACTACTGCCCGTGGACACTTGTAGTTGTAACTAGTCTGGAACTACCAAGGACGCATGTACAAGGGACTTATTGCGGACACTCGTTTATGTTGCGAGATTTCATGACCGTCATTTCATTGTTGCGTTTTCTCTATAATGTCATATGGCACTTGCTGCCCAAATATTGTTAGTCCCAGAGGCTGTTTACTCAAGTGTGGCTCCACTTTTACGTCAACACATACTTCCTATATCTATGCGATCATCTGTCTCTTTAAATCCCGTGCGTCTTTACGGGACAAAAAGTAGCATAAAGTCACTCTACGCCCCATTCAGAAAAATCAAGTCAGTCCGCACTGGCGGGAAGTAGCTCAGCCCCTCTAGACAAATATATTTTCTGTTCACGCTAATGCTAACGACATCTTCAAAATGTATGGTAATGACGTTGACACATGGCGTGACCGCACGTCACTTTTCCGCAGCTAATGTCATTGCCCATACATTTCTAAGATGTCGTTAGCGATAGCGTGAACAGAAAAGATTTTTGTCTAGAGGGGCTGATCGCTATTTAGTGATAAGACCGCCAATTTGTGCGTCGTATCTTGTAATGTGGTTTCTGTGTACTTATAATGTACTATCTGGTGTGCAATAAAGAAACTTTGTATTGTATTGTATTGTACTGGAGCAGAGTGGTGAACTACGCTTCAGAACTCCTCAATGAAAAGATACCCATGCTCTGCAGTTAGCCGCTAATAGCTAGAATAAAATGAATGTTAGAAATGATCGCACCAGTTGATCGGATACATTATTCAAATCGGCTCTAAGTAAGTCGCTCCCCTGATGCTCGCATTAACGCGCATTAAGCTTCGAATGAAGAGCCCGTCTGTAGTCGACGCCAACGCAAAGGCATCTAACAAGCCAATTACCGTGCGCATTCTTATTCGTATTTTGTTATGCGATGCAAAAAATCCAATTTTATCGCAGTATAACATGAGTTATTACATGTTTCTCCTATGCAACGACTGTACTTTTTAATTACAGTTACCTAGAGATTTAAAATAGTTTTAATTGAGAAAAAACTATGCTCTGATTGGTGAAGTCTTAAAATCAACTGAATTATTAGACTCTGATTGGAGAATAGCATTAAAAATTTTATATTGACGGAATTTTGGTCTTTGACTAAGTATTATTCACTTTGTATTTACATCGGTAATCTTGGAAGGTGACTTATCGGATTCATGTCACGCATTTCCGAACAAGTATCTTTACTTGGAAAATATAAGCTTTCTCGGAGCTTTGCAAAAAGCCTTTCCCCTCGAGCCAGTAGTTCCATAGAAGCTTTTAAACTGCGCGTTAAAAGCTCAAAGGCTTTGAGTGTGAAGTAGCCTGACTTCAGTTGCTGTACTGTACACGTAGCAACTGTCAGCTTAGCTAATTAATTACTTATCATTCTAGTTTATTTACAACTAATTTAGAAAAAGTTTATTGCAACTTTTTTACTACGGCAGATTTTTTCTTAAGGGCAATATTTGGTGAAGCCCGTTACGGAAGTCGTGGTTACGGATATGACGTCACCGATGATCATGAGTATGCCTAAACTGTTTTATTTAACGTCAGCCGTTCGTTCATCGATGTCAAGGTACCAGGAGCGCATATTGGCAGAGGAAGTCCAAATGGTTCTCTTGTATTGTGTATATTAAAGTAAAAATCTAAACTTAGTTTCTATTTTTACAAATCATTCATCCAATCAGAAAGTCATAGTAACATGTATTCATGTGCCATCGTTCGGATAATCTTCTAGCGATCCCGCATTATTCAATATTAATAACCTATACCATAAGAGGTTTTTAATTAAATTTATTTTTACTACAAACACTTGTTCGATTCATCTTACTGGAGCTGGCTTGGTTTCAATATTAATATGTATTATACGTACACGCATAGTTTCCAGGTAGAATTTCTTATTACCAAACCAAAGTTTTCAGAATTAGGATTATTAGAACAGCGAAGAAGCATTTTGTTACTGACGTAATCATTATTATTCTCACTTACTTCACCTAGAGTTAATGCAGAATGTTAACTGTTATCTTTTAAACAATCTCACCAATACCATTTTCATCCCCGTACGTATAATTTTGCACATCACCAAATCCGAAGTTATACGCACAAGCACAATAAACTGTACGAAGATAGGGCAGGGTGTATCTCTCGTTGCCAGCCGGGTCATGTCATAGTAATAACACTTTGCAAGACCCCGCAATATATGCAATTTTATTTGCTACGTGAACTGAAATTCTAATGCAGTCTCCGCCATGAATAAATAAAGGAATGCTCTTTGTTCTCCGAGTAAGCACAGTACGTGTAAATGTCAATGTTGTCATCGCTGAGAAGATCATGAGATATTAGGTCGATTACTTATTCCTATCTCAGGGAAAATATAATACGAGATGGTATCATAAAACAAGTTGATCATCTTATGCCAGAAATAGTGTCTTCGACTTTTATAGAATCTAAGTTCCATAGTTTTTAAATCTAAATACTAAGTATAAAGTATTGATGTGGTGTTACAAATCGCAGGCTTTTAGAACTCAGAATATCTTATTGAAGGGCGTTGCGTGTTAAGCATTCTTCACTTAGGGAATGTTTTAAATCACTTCAATTTAATTACACATTACTTTCTGGCGTTTCATTAAACTGAAAAACTTCTGAAGTACCTATCGGATTTAATCTAAGCATTTTAATTTGTTTATACGATTGTATTTAAAAATATTGCTTCTGCGATATATAATGCATCTCAATTGAATGCGGAACGCTGGTAGAGTAGGGTAATTAATGTTGATTAATCTAGGTTGCTGAATAGGGTTTCTGATTTCCAATTACTGATGTTGTGGGTATCATTATGCATGATATACTCAATTGTCGGGTTAAAGTGTGAGCAATTGATGTGTAATATGAGGAGGAGTATTACTCACGTATGACCTCCACTGAGACAGACAATGAATTCAAATTAGATATGAACCGTTCAATTGCATTCATAAATGGAAATGACTAGTGTTTAGAGGTACTTATAAACCTCCAATACCTACTTAATTGAATGAAATGTATGTAATAACCTTCGGATTTACGTAGCAAACTTTACCATCGTTATTTTGTTTTGCCACATAAGTTATGTGTAATTTATTCACTTTTCCTTGTCTTTGTTCGTTCCCACATTTTTTTGTTGCCCATCTGTCTTTTATTATTGAAAGATAATAATAAAATAATTGAAATTACTTAATATTTTTATGCTCTTCCATTCCAGGTAGTGTTGGTGTTCATTCTGAGTATAGCATCGCTCATCATCTACTTTATTGACGCGTCCAGGTAAAATTCTTTCTATATTCCGAATTCGTTATTCATTGTAGCTGAAATATTAATTATATAAAATCTTATGGTACTGCTCAAATCTTAAGGAATACGTGAGTGAAAGCCAAATAAATGTGATCCGACCGTTTGCTGATAGTTGTATGTTGTGGAGCTTGTAGATGGTCAAATATGATCTTGTAATTTAATAATGAATTTCCTTTGACTTTATTTAAGTTATTAACACGTTTTTTGGATTGGACACTGGATAATTTTCGAAATTTCGCTACCCTGCTGCTTTTAAATGCACTGTATTATATTGTAATTGATGGAAGTTGATCTGTATTATGTGTTATATGTTGAAATTTTATTCGCAATACAACTGTGTACGCTAACCCTGCTTGCTTTTTTTCACTGATAAGTCTTGTCATCGCACTACAGACCGTACGATGAAGGACGACCCGGATCAAATTTGACCGTGTACAAGAATTGGCTTTTGTTTTCTTTATCAGCTGAAAATTGTACCTTAGTATCTGGCTTTTCCGTGACATGTGGAATCTGTATGTATGTTTGTTGCACTTTATTTATTTCTAATTTGATTACGATATAAACGTGAGATTGTCTGTGATTCCAGTGAGGAGGTGGAGCGATGCCAGAAATGGAGTGACAATATTACTCAGCAGATCGACCTTGCCTTTAACATATTTTTTATGGTCTACTTTTTTATACGAGTACGTAATCATTAAATGTATTTGTACATGTATTTGACTGTTTTGAGTCCTGACCCTGATTATGTGTTTCATTACGTTAATATCTAATATTTTATGTTTCAGTTTATAGCAGCTAGTGACAAACTATGGTTCATGCTCGAGATGTATTCATTTGTAGATTATTTCACGATACCCCCATCCTTTGTATCAATATACCTGGACAGAACGTGGATAGGTAAGAACTTTTACTCATAAAATGTATTCGTTATGAGAAGATAGGCAGTCTCAAGTGTGCTTATCGGGATCAATATCGGGATCAATGACGAGTTTCGGTTCCACAAGAACGTTACAAACAATCCTATTACTAGTTTTTATCCTATCACTACTCTTTATGAATCATAAAATTCTCGAGTCTACTACAAAACTAATAGAAGAAAGAGCAAACAGTTTTATGTCAAAGTAGTTGCAAAAGTTAAGTCACTTAAGGAGTCATTCCGAGCAGTTTTACTGGTAGAACTACCAATATAACTAGATGAAATAGAAGTAAAATGCCTAGAAAATGCCAATTTGTTAAGAATTCATTATTGACATTTACGTGTGCTTGTTTTCAGGGCTAAGGTTCCTCCGAGCTCTACGCTTAATGACCGTGCCCGATATTTTGCAGTACCTCAATATATTAAAGACATCGAGCTCAATTCGGTTGGCGCAATTAGTTTCTATATTTATATCTGTGTGGCTGACAGCGGCCGGCATTATTCATTTGGTAAGTCTGACTGCATTCGTAGATACAGTAGATCTTAGTCCATTCATTGTCATCCCTTCTACCAAAACAAATTCATTGCGCAATACTAACTATACCTACACAAACAGTCTATGTATCAAATTTCACTTGTTGATATAATGCTCGAGTTGAAACATCCGATATTTGAACACCAAGCGTTGATAGAAAATATTTATTTTATTTCATAGATAGGTACAAACAAAAACTTTTAGAAAAAAAATCTTAACCTAATTCAAACCAAACTATTCTTAAGTCCAGTTACCAATACAATAAGAACATAGGTATATAAAAAGAAAATATTAGCGTGCCAAAATCCAAACGCGTCGTTGGAATTTAGGCGAAAATAAATAAGAGTGAAATATTTTCCTTTATTTCAGTTGGAAAATTCTGGAGATCCGCTGGAATTTGACAACGCACAATCGCTGTCTTATTGGACGTGTGTGTACTTTCTTATAGTCACCATGTCCACAGTAGGTTACGGTGATGTGTTCTGTCACACTGTTCTGGGCAGAACGTTTTTGGTTTTTTTTCTCCTCGTCGGCTTGGTAAGTTCGATTTCATTTATTGTATTTTTTAAGTATCTATTGAATTGTTTAAATCTGATTAAAATTAAATTCACTAAAATAAATCTCTAAGACTACTTAGTTATTTGCAAGGAGAGGCAAGTTATTATTACTAAGTATCCCTATTAACACAATAATATTGAAGTCGACCGACATATCGCTGTCTTGCCTCCGCAACTCTGCGACATTGCGACTAGCCCGTCGAACCGCGCTACGCTTGCGATTCCTTGCATACAAAGCTGTACTGATAACAAAGCAAAAGGAAATAATCTAAAAAACCTGTAATAAGATAACCATAGCTCACATGGGACTTGGTAGAGGACTGTACTGATCTAACGCACAGCTCGTGAATGATTGTAAGCCTGAACTAGTGCACCCACTAGAGCATGCCAAGTTACTTCGGTTCCGACCACGCCCGCCCGCCGGGCCCGTCCACGCAGTCGCCGCTCAGTGTCCAAACTTCCAACTTCTCGACCGCTTTCGACGGAGCATCTAAACTCGATACGAGCTTCACTTCGAGCAATATTTTCGATCGCATGGATGTTTTCTTTTACTTTTGCTTTGTTATGTGATACCACGAATGTGCTGCCGGATATCTCTAAGCTTAAATATTGGAGACGTGTATGGGGACAGTGGTCCGAGACGTGCCCGTACTGTCGGAGTGGAGGCCTGCCGAGTGCCGCTGGCGCCCCGCCGCGCGCCGGTTCCCGCGCCGCGTCCCTCCCCTCCCACCTCGCGATCTGCATGCGCACCTGTGCCTGGCTGTGTTCAGTTGCTCACATCACCGGTAGACACACACCTTCCTTTTATTTTTTATTTCGCTCCGCTACCGGCTACACTTTACTGTACGTCACCATAGATATACCGAGACTCGAGGTGGACGTTGTCGTGCACCACACGATGGTGTCCGCGCGCAGACTCGATATACGATCGACACCATGGTCTGTTGCAGGCAATGTTCGCTAGTAGCATTCCTGAAATTATAGAGCTGGTAGGAAGTAGGTCCAAGTACAGTGGCGAGCTGAAGCGTGAACATGGAAAAAGGTATCAGTTTAATGTATAAATTGAAACGAAAGTGAAGGCGAATCATGCCGCGGCACGCGCGGGACGCGGACCGCCGATCGCGCCTGCCGCGCCAAACTGAATCGCTCGATCTCTCGAAGACGATGTCGAATCATCACCTATACGAAAGCTTGCTCAGTGCCGTCAGATGTATTGTGTTATCTACTCGCGCACACCCGCGGGTCCCGCGGGGGGCCGCGCGCGCGCCGTCCCCCCGGCGCCACCCGCTCCCCGCTCCCCCGGGCGGCCGGTGGCGCCGAGGGGAGGCTCGCGCGGCGCCCCCCTCGCCGGCCCACCCGTGTCCGCGCTCTACCAAGCGTCTATACCGAATGCCCATCGTCTTAGTTTAGTATCCGGCAAAACCGATTTCTTTTTAAGTTCTGTTCATCGATTAGTTAGCGTATGAATCCAGGCTTTGCATGCACCCGGTCACGAGTCCCGTCACGGCTTGCCGTCACGTAGCTCCCGCTAGCGTAGCTCGGCACGGCACCCAAGTCCCGCACCCGTCCACACCACGCCACAGCCACACGCAGACAGACGACACTCAAGCCACACAGCCTTGTGCGAGCGCGAGGGTTCACGGCCGCGGGCCGGGGGGGCGGGCGCGCGGGGGGGCGGTCACTCACCTCACGGTGTTTGCTGTGTATCGTAGGCTGTGTTCGCCAGCTGGATCCCCGAGATCACGGAGCTGGCGGCGCAGCGGAACAAATACGGCGGCCGGTACAACAAGGACGTCCGCCGCAGGTACCCTGCTCTCACGCCCCCGCTCCACACGGCTTCCTGCCTTCCTACCTCTCACGGTTTCGATCTGACTTGGTTGATTGAATGCGGAGTTTGCTAATGAAATTTATTAATCCTTCACTAGAATCGGTCTCTCGGTGCCGTGGCGCATGCTCGAAGAGTTAGCTCCCGGCGGCCGCGCCCCTCTCCCCGAACACGAGAGACAGGCGCGCGGTCGACCGACGCACTACTACATGCCTCTTTTCGTAAATTACACTCGAGAAACCATTGAGCTTTTTAATCCTTCTAACGAGACTAGATCTGGAGAGAGCCGATGTAAAGTTTTGTAATGCTGTCGATGAAGTAGTGTTTGGTTTGTTCGCTTGCACACGATGCCTGTCGCCACGCTGTAGCGCTAGCTCCGGCACCTCGCCACGAGTCCCGTGATCACACACAGCCAGTGCCCGCGCCCGCGAGCCGCCGCCCCGGCCCGCGCCGGGCCTGCGCTCCGACCGCCGGCCGCGCCCGACCGCCCGACCGCCCAGCGAAGCGAGCCGCCCGCGCCACCGGCGCCGCCGACCGCCGGCGGCTCCCTTCCCCGCCGCGCGCCGGCTGCACACTCACTTGACTTGAATGTGAATGTCTTGTTTTGTCTGTCGGCGTTTAGGCGATATTTGCCAGTTGTATCCCAGAGATAATTGACTTAATCGGCACTAGACCCAAGTATGGCGGCACCCTCAAGAATGAGCGGGGACGCAGGTGAGCCGCTGTCTTCACTCCGTTCCGTTGAATGTATCCGTGTTGTGATATCTATATCTTCCTTTTCCTCTCTTAGCACGCTTCTGTGTTCTCACTTTATCTTTGGCGGGACGCGAGTCCCGCAATGTCTTTGTTTTTGAGTCGGTATTGATTGTAAATTATTATCTTTGGATTGGTTTGAGATCAGTTGAATAGAAACCAGCAGATAGTGGCTAGTGCTATCGCTCGTCATATAGGTTTCATGTTATTATGTTCTGTTAGTATACAACCGTACGTATTTATGGAATGTTAATGGTAAAGCTTAGTAACGGAAAGATAAATGTTGAGTGGTATCGTAGTGTGTTGTTGGAGTTCTCGCGATCGGGCGTCGACAGCCCCTTCCGGCGGCTGCCTGCCGGAGGGCTGCCGGAGGGCTGCCGGAGGGCTGCCGATGCAGACCGGGACTAGTGAGTGTCATCCGCTCGCCTCCTTCTGTTCCTCCCTGCCTGCACGTCTGTAACTGTACTGTACTCTTGCTCTTAATGTTGACCCTCTTTACTGTTTTGCAATCTGTAATGTAATTTTGAATCGATCCCCTCGGTAAATTTAGTGTAATGTATTTACGTAAAAAATTCATAGAGCGTGGCAAGGCTGTGTGCATTGAGGACATTTTAACGCAAAATTAGCTTAGTTCTCGACATGCCATTTACATATTGACATCACTAGAGAAAACACACTATCATTCATATTAAAGTTTGAATTTATTAATTTATAAAAATTGTTTGCGGTGTTTTTGCGGTCGTTAATTAAAAGGTAGAGTTTTATTGCGTTTTACAATACAAATGGATCAGATCCTTTGCCACACCTTAGAGAATAAACTCGTAGATTGCATGTGAATGTAGCCACTCGCAATGTATTGCATTTGACCTATTTCTATCTGTTTAATTTTTCTTGACATTTGTACCGACTTTAACTGATGTTCTTCTTCTGTGTTTTGATTTAGATTTTAACCCATCAACCTCCATCATTGTGCCGACACTGTTGACTGTCTGTCCACGCCCACACCTTTCTACATCGTGCTGTGTCTAACCCTTTTTAAGTTGAACTTATAAAGAATTGAGGCTTGATCATAAATACCGACTGTTTTCGAACATCAGGGAAATAATAATTTTATTAAATATAAATGAACTATACTGAGAGGCAAGCTTTTAATATTTGGTCGCGCGATTAGTTTTATTCTCGAGTATTAGATGATCTAAAGACAGTAACAGAATTACGTAGTTGTAATTAGTTATTAGTTGTTGAGATACAAGTACATTTCACAGTTGTTATAGATTTTGGCTGCAGCCTTATCATTACTGTCTATAGATGCGATATTGTTTTTCCTTCGACATTCACTTTGAAGTCATCGTTTTTCGACTTTGAACATGTCGATTTTATTTTGAAGTTATTAATTAGTCTTTTCTTACGTAAACACGTTAATGATACTCAATACCTATCGTCATTACAATAGTCACAAGCCCCCGTGGCCCATTTACTCTTCAAAACGTTCTAGTGTGGTAGATAGTTACACAAATCCTGACCGAAACTGAGATGGTTCATTTCTTTGTGACTTACGTTGTTGTACATTTGTCATTACTAATTGTTGTGTACTGTAAACTGTAACTGTATTTGTATTAAACAATCAAGTCGCAAAGATGTGAACTTTATGTTTGTTGTGAATTATGGAGGTTTAATGCAATGTGCTTATTATTCCAATTTAAAGTTAGCTAAATGTTTTACAAATGTGTGGATTTTTCATAGTAGTCAGTCAAGATTTTTGGGATTAATAAAGACATTGTTGTCCTGTACCCTGTAGTATTCTTTCACGCTTTTGTCATATTTTGTTTTGTTTAACCTTGTTGCGACCGTCATTGTAAGCTGGTTGTTATTTGTTTAAAAGTCCAATTACTTAATTTAAATTCTGGTCCCAAGTGTTGAACAAAACTTCAAATTGCTTCACTTCTTGTGTATTGTCTTATAGTCATAAGTTTTTCTGCTTCCCTAAGTATTGCTTCCTACGTTCAATTTGTAATGAAAGCTAAAGTTAAGTTATCGACAAAGAGCTTTTAAATACTCTAAAGTTTTGTAAAATATTTTTCGTTCTTGAAACTTTGCTATTTTCACTTAATTGAATTTCGACAGTACACAATTTCGATAAAGTTTAGCTTAAACTGCTTTTTAGATTTTTTATTAAGCAGTTATTTTGTTGTAGCACAAAACTCGGCAAAATTTTCAGTTACTTTAATAACTTTGTACGTTTTCAGACATATTGTTGTATGTGGACATATAACGTACGAATCAGTAAGCCATTTTTTAAAAGACTTCCTACACGAAGACAGAGAAGATGTGGACGTAGAGGTTGTTTTTTTACACAGGTCAGTATTTATATAGAAAGATTTTTAAAAAAAGAATACGAATTGATACCTACCATGTCTTTAGTTAAGTGAAAAAAAATCTAAAATAATTTTAATTGAATACATTGAGTATGGTAACAAGGATGTGCACCAATCAGCTGGCAATGAAGTTTAAATGAAGGTGGTGTGTAATTTGGTCATGTGATCCGCGACGCTTTCAGAAAAGAGCCCGACCTTGAGCTGGAAGGTCTCCTGAAACGTCACTACACCACCGTCGAGTTTTTTCAGGGTACAATGATGAATGCCGTCGACCTTGAGAGAGTCAAGGTTAGAGTAAGACCGACTAGTGCAGGCATTAGTTTATCGCACGGCCCTACTTATCATTGATTCGCGTCTAAGTGAACCAGTAATTTAATTCACTATATGCATAACAGATACCTTCTTCTGTAAAGATGCTGTTTCATAGTCACAGTAGGATTTTGTCACTTGGTAAATTTATCCTATGGTTTATTAATGCAGTCATTGCTTTCTGGTGGGACGGGGGCTCCGCTCTCGCCGCGCCTTCGCCCCACCGCACCGCGTATTTTGACACTACATAGATTTGCATGGTAACGTCGGCCTGCGCCAGGCGGACTGGCCACTATCCGGACCGTAGTTAACTGAGTATTGATGGCAGGAAACCGCCCGACTTGGAGCTTGAAGGCCTGTTCAAGAGACACTTTACAACTGTGGAATTCTTTCAAGGCACCATAATGAACCCTATCGATCTCCAGAGGGTAAAAGTAAGTAGCACAGCACACGCATCGATGTGGTCTTTGGGCGTGGTGTCGGTTTGCAGCTGTGCAGTCTGTCCTCTCCCTATAGCCGTAGAGCGATGCTCGGTCTCACCTATCGAGGAGACGTTCTGTCGTTGGAGTGGTGTACAGTTCCCTTCTAATACCAATACTTTGGGCTGTTTGTGTGTGCCTTTCGCTAATGTCTGATCTGTGTGCGTCATCCCGCACGATACTGGGCTGCCGCAGTGCGTATCCCCGGCCGTTCCGACCCCGGCCTGTGTACTATATGTGTCTATATGTACCTACTAACTGGGTGTTGTATGCGATGCTCGCCCCCTAACCGATACTCTAAACAATCGATATTGACTGTACAACCGTTGGAACAGTGCTAAATAACCTGATTGGCGTTAATGGTTGCCGAAGAAAGATTCCTTTTTCAAAATTTGCTTGGTAGATTTAAATACAGTTGTCGATTGTCGATTCTGTCGAGTGTTTATGGTAAGTTGTAATGTTAGTGAATGGCTTGACGTTGGAATGACTCGTTCGTCTGCACGATATTAACCCTCTCCTTTCGTGACTTTCTCGTGTGCTGCACCAGCTTTCTTGTAAGAAAAGTGAGCACTGCTGATTTCTATAATCAATACTTGTTGGTTCATAAAATAATGACGCCATATTCTATATCATTAATAAGAATAATAGCAGTGATCACTTTTAAAACATCGTTGTAACCTCTTGCATGTCCCTTCATGCTTGTTAGTTAACTAAAACTGGTAGCAAATCCTTTGAATGATTGCTTTAATTGTTTTTCTATTTTCTATGTGTATTTAAATGTACAAAATGGTAAGTACTTTTTAGAACTTATTACTATTATTGGCATTAATTACAATGCTGAATCAAAGTCCAAACGTAAAAAAAATTAAAACTTAAATATAAAGAGTTAGAATCTTATTGCAAATTTTAGAATTGGATATTTAAAATTCAAACACATTTTATTTCCATATTTTGTCACCTTTGCAAGACTAGCAAAAAATAATGAATTATAATCAAATCTCTTGTAATAATAAAACCACAGATATTTTTCAATGTATTGACATGTTACCAAAAGCGAATACCGCTTCCATAAAATAGAAGAAATTAAAAACGCAGCAACGCTAACCATAGACAATACCTAGGTACACGAAGCGGACGCTTGCCTAGTGCTCGCCAACAAGTACTGCCAAGACCCCGACGCAGAGGACGCCGCGAATATTATGAGGGTCATCTCCATCAAAAACTATTCCGACGACATCAGGGTCATCATCCAGCTGATGCAGTACCATAACAAGGTAAAGCTAACTAGAATACTAAACATCAATTATATCTCCTAGAAGTTTTGATCAAGGAAACAAATATGAACTATTCCAATTTCCAAGAAACGGCGAAAAACGTAGACCGTAACCAAAATTCAGAGCGTAAACTTGAAAAATGGCTTCATAAAACTGGACCCTGTTTTCCTTCTGAGCATCGAAATTGATCCATCCATTTCGGTGGTTGTGATGTAGCTACAAACAATGGGGCCTCGCTTAACCTTCTTTGCATCGAAGTTGATCCCTCCATTACATTCTTGCGATAATTTCCCAGGCCTACCTCCTCAACATTCCATCTTGGGACTGGAAGCAGGGTGATGACGTGATTTGTCTAGCAGAACTGAAGCTTGGATTCATCGCGCAGAGCTGCCTCGCGCCAGGGTTCTCCACCATGATGGCCAATCTCTTCGCCATGAGAAGTTTCAAGACGGTCAGCCTTTTTTTCATTATCTTCTTTAATTTGTATATCTAAATGTCCTTCCAAAAGTACATTCGAAGTTGCTAAGGATTCGCTGACATAAAGACCTTCGAATGTTCTTGACTTAACATTCCTTATGCGACATTTCCACAGTCCCAAGACATGGCTGTATGGACTAATGACTACCTGCGCGGTACCGGGATGGAGATGTACCATCTGACATTGAGCACAACGTTTGTAGGGATGCCCTTCAAACTGGCAGCAGAGTAAGTCAACAGCGACTGAGATGCTTACAAATCGTAACATGAGACGAGGGCATACACTAAACTTTATGATCCTATACATGTGTTCAAGCTCAGCACCCCATAACGCCATGGTCGACGGACGAACGATTAACCGATGCGAATCGCATAGCTTTCCTCATTAGAATTTCTTACTTTTTCGCCTTTGCATAGCTTCCGTACCGTGGACTTGAGGCAGTGTTTTTTCAACTTGAATTCGAGCCGATTTGCGTAGATCCTGCACAGAATAACATAGCTGCGATGACTCCAGATTCAGTAGAATAATTACGGGCAAGTGTCTAACTAATATTCTTTCACATAGATACCTAACTTTAGGAGCAACGCGGTGGAACAGAGGATGCGAACGAAACGTAGTAAAGTCCCCGATGGAAGTTTCCATGGCTGTGACATACTAACAAGGCACGTGCTTGAGCGTCTCCTATTGGTTGATTACAGTCCCCCGACACACAAGCTTGGCAGAACGATTACCTGCAGGGTACGGGCTGCGAGATGTACACGGAGACGCTATCGACATCCTTCACAGGAATGAGCTTCCCGCAAGCGAGCGAGTAAGACTCCCCAAAACCCTTGGGCTCACCCATCCCGCAACCCTGTTAAATGTGCACTAACCCCAACAAAACCCTAGCGATGTAGGATGTGTAACCAAGTTCTGATTCACAGATTAGATTGTGCATGTTGGATGGGTAAACAATATTAGACGATAAAGCACCTCGTATACATCACGTTAAAAATAATGTATGACTTAAAGTAGTTACTTCGGTCGCACGTTTATTGTTTGTTAGTTTAGAAATTGATTTCGTCATTTACTTTGTAGATTTTGAATTAAATAAACTTAGCGAAAGTTTTATCTATAGAAATATGAATGTCAACCCACACTGCAGCAGGGAAGTCGAGTTTCTTAACTCTTTATCTCAGTTGTGAGAAGAAATATGTGTGTAATATTTTGATTCTGAAGATAAAACTGTAGTGTAGTAGTTAAATATGCCTTCGATAAAGTTTAATTTGCGTAGTCAGTATAATATAGTAGGTATACTACTGCGTAGTATTTTGAATTGAATATTTCTCTTCCTTCCTTCTCTCGCTTCAAATACTACTAACATGCCTTCTATACTACAATCATTTCATTCCACGCTTTAAGACTTTTCTAGTATTGTCTGCTTTTGTAGTTTTAGTGTTTATATATGTATCTGAAGAAAAAGAAAATCGACTGAATGACTGGAATATTTTTTGTATTACAACATAATTTGATACCATTTTCTGTTAAGTCTTGCACTGTAAAACTAAAAATATTCTACGGTTATTTTCAGAAACCAGAGTTTTGTTACTTAAAGTATTAATTCGATTCGGTTTTTCTTTCCATTCTTCCCTTATTTTGTACAAATCCAATTAAATCTAACTCCATAAACGGAGACCTAAAATGGGAGTATTTCCTTTTATTCAAATTCTTGTACTGTAATCAACAACACATGAACTAAACCATTATTTAACAATACATATGAATTTGCATCAATATATTTAAATACATATTTTTCTAAATCAACTCACTCTGCTTTATTGAACCAATACATATTGCTGTTATGATTACATTTTATCATCTGTGGCCCAACATTGCTCTTATTAGTCACTTAATCCTTTTTCTAAAGGCCTAAAGCCTTCTTACAGATGTTTATCAGTTGCCACCCCTTATTCTATTATTTTTAAAATTTTCATATGCAATGGAGAATATTCATTAATTGATTCATTCATTCACTCAACCTTTCATTCACCGACACATTCATTTATTCACTAACTAACATACGTACTTGAGTTTTCCTTCGTCCGTTCGTCGATACAGTGTCCTCTTCCCCGCAGGCTGTGCTTCACGAAGTTAAAGCTGCTTCTGCTAGCTATCGAGATCAAGGGTGAAGAGGGTGCGGACAGCAAAATCTCCATCAATCCCCGCAATGTGAAGATCCACGCCAACACCCAGGGCTTCTTCATCGCCCAATCCGCGGACGAGGTGAAAAGGTACGTGAACTCTTCATCTGTAACATAATCTTTAAGTAAAAATCCTGTTGAAATAACTCAAGGCTTAATAAGAATAGAAGTCATACAAACGCGCACAAAAAGTCATGGAATTGTTCAAGGACTAAATATTTACTGAACTAAAATAAGTTAAAGGTTTAGAAAACAAGTTTTCGAGTTCATTTCAGCATTGATAAATTTAAAGTTATCAATACTGCTGGTTCGGCCGATAATCTTTGCTCCATAACACAGAAATGAGATCCGAGAACGAGGATGCGACTGAGAAAGCAAGAGTTATTCCAAAAGGGTTTATCTAAGTGAATTCATATTTTATGCAATACAAAAGCTAGGTTAAAAGTCAAGAATTTGAGAACGTTGTAACTTAATTTTTTGCGATTACAGAGCCTGGTACTACTGTAAGGCTTGCCACGAAGACATCAAGGACGAAACGCTTATCAAGAAATGCAAATGCAAAAACTGTAAGATCATTTCCTTTTCTTAATCAAATGTTTAATTTATTAATGAAATATTATACTTAGCAAGCAGGGAAATAAATAAACGACCAGTTAAATAGTTTTACCCGTACACAAATAACTTGAAAACAGTAATTCTGTGACATCCTTTCTGGAATATTCTTGTACTGATCTTGTTATTTCACGAGCTGTGTCTTCATACTCACGAAAAGTACACTTTTGTAAGATTACTGCCAACTTTTATGTCACAAGTCTGTAAATCACACTGTAGGTAACTTTAAATGAATATCACACATTTTGCCTTATAATCTGTGAGACATTAATCGATTATTCGGCTAAACTTCTAGTGACCGCGCACCAGCGGAAGGTTGGAGCCGACATAGGTAACTTGCACCACACCTAACCATACAGATTGACGTTTTCCAATATTTATTTTCGTGTCTATATGATTTTTGAGTTGCTTTAGTGGTGTTGCGTCCGTACCTCACAGACTGGATCGGATGCAAGGCATTCAGGATCCGTGCTCGTTCACACCCTATACTTAGCGATCATTGTGTATGTCCGCTCGCTCGTGAATGGATATTGCCACGATAAAGCACTCAGACACTTCACCATTCTATGCCTTTTGAAATATGTATTTCTCGCTCTTTTCCGATAAGTATCTGAGAGCGTTTAGTGCATCATACAATGTTATACAGTCTTCGCCACGGAATCGGAAATGATTGGAGTGTGTGTAGTTACACCTTTAGCTTTCAATACACAGTTTGAATCACGACTGTTATTAGAATTGTCACAACCTATAGATATAAATTGATATGATGCACTTCAAAGCCCAGTCCAGGCAATATTGCATGAACCTGTTAAATAAGTAGAATTGAATATGCAAACTGCAAAATTGCACCCTCATTTGTACCCAGAACACCTAGCTAAAGAAGTTTCTTTGCAATTGCAAATCCACGAAAGCATGTCTCAGAAAAAACAGAGTGAAGATAATCGCAAACGCTAAGAATTCAAGAGTGAGCTTTGGAGATTACACAAAGGCTTTATAGAACAGTTTCGGCTTGTCTGAGCTATTGACAGTGACTAACGCAAGGTCGAAAGAGATACGGTCCACTCATTAAATCATCGCCGAATTTGGTAGATTCAAGTCATTCCTATTGCCATTATCACTCGAGTTGTGTTCGCATTTGAAGTCATAATCAGCTGTATAGTCCTACCGAGTTCTAACATCGACTTCCTATCGACCATTCGATATCGAACGCGAGCGTACCTTCGCCTGTGTCAGTGTTTGGATTTTTGCAGATGTCGGAATGATGATGATGCAGACTGGGATGGTGAAACAAAGTGTTAATACGTATCGGGGTTGCCCAGACGGTACGGAGCGGAAACTTAAATTTGTCTTATTACCGTACCTCACAACACGTTTAGTTTGTTTGCATCGACTAACCATCGCTCATGAGTTATGAAATTGGGCTACAGTATACGCTAATTCACAATAAAGATACACGCTAAATTAGCAGGCACACAAGTAATAAACTTTGAAATTGCTTATTCTGGAAATCGTAGGGAAACACTCACGGTCACGGCTGTAAATCCAAGGGTAGTATTAGTCGCGGATTTTGGTTACTAATGAATTACATATTTCGTCTTCATTTTTAGTAACGGAGGGTCGAGTATGGTATTCTTTGTGTTTCAAAACCTTTTCAGTGTCTAAAAACTTTGAATGTAAGGGAATTAGTAACCAGAAATTACAAACACAACTATGCTTGTAAGAGCAGCAAGAACATTCCCGAGCTTCGCAATGTGTACTTAATAAATGATGTGCCTTACCGTCGTATGCAATTTATTTAACAGGTTTAATCATTCAATTATCTTTAACCAGTAAGTTTTAAAACCTATTATTTCTCGGTTCAGTGGCTACATTCAGGAAAGGCGTACGAGCCGTCCAGATGGTTGGCAGGGCAAGTACGTAACTATTGTGCATACAGTTCAATGTTAAATGTCAATGTGGTGTTCTTATTCGCGATGCAAGTGGTGAACGTGGTATAACATCCACCAATGCGGTTAGCAAATCGTGTCTTGTTATCAATGTCTTGTTACAGGTTGAAATCTTAATCAAAGATCACGCAATCAACTTTGGTTGAACGACTTTTAGATATTTCAAATTATGAAGGTCTAAAGCTGCTAATCAAAGTAGGTTGCGTATTAAATGGGGTCTTTAGATAAGTTATTGGTTAATATTTCACCTATGTATACGTTTATCTATGTGCATTTATACAGCAGTTAGCCGTTTGCCTTTCTATTAGCCGATGTAAACATCGTGAGACACGTTGTGATGTAATTTTATTTTGGTCTTGTTCTTACTGTTATACTAATTGTATTATAAATTCAAAATATTTTTATAGGAGTATTTTGAACCCTAATTTATGCATCAATAGACCCTCAGGTATTGATGTTGTGAAGTAATAGATTCATACGTACGTATTTATTATGCTTTGAATTTAAGATTTTTTCTAATGGTTGCCACCCTGCTAAGGGATTTAATTTGAATTAGATATCCCCGCCTCGATAGAGACATAAGGATTTAGCAGTGAATGGCTACTGCCTCGCGTTCCGACGAAAAAATGGTACATTCATTCGCTGATAACTAAATTTAAATTCCATTTACCTAGACGACGTCACCATTACCGTAGTCTAGTCCCACTTCTTTCAAATTACAAATCATACTCTGTGATCATTTCCCTACCCATTATCTTATACATTAGCCTTATTTACATTAACAAATAGGGTTTGCAAAGTAACGAAAACTTAACTAAACTTATTGTAGTGTAGGTGTATTTAGTACTCACACGTGCTTGGTTCTTAGTTAGTTTTTGATCCGTTTGATTGTTTGTTTAGTTGTTGTTTTGTTTGTTTGTTTAAATGTTGTGTGTTGCATGTGAATGTTTGTAGCAAATACTGTACTATATGTTATTTTAAAATTAAATCAATATTTATCGTTAAATGTTTCGAGTGCATTTGGAGTCACCTCTTCTTAATTTAGTCCAACATAAGTGGTTGATTAATTAACATTTAAAGCTTAGCTTGTTAACTGTTGCAATCTTTGATTGTAGTGTAAAGACTAAGTGGTATTACTTATACGACGTCTTTAGTTACTGAAAGGTGAAACCGATTGCACCGTCTGTGTATTCCATATAAAGTTGGGCATATGACAACTATGTGAACACGCTGTATATTTGCGTTGTGAATCGATTGAGTGGTGTATCGGAATGCGATCTTGTGCTGATGTTTTGCAGATGACCACCATCCTCCCCCCACCTTCACGCCGCCAGAGTTGCCCAAGAAGGTCCATGTTCGAGGTACATCTCAGGCTGAGGACTGAGTGTTTTTATTTTAATTTTCTTTACTTTATCATCGATACACACATAAAGCAGCCAGCGATACGCTTGTCCATAGGTTACCGGAACTTTGCACTTAGATGCTTACCACGCATTTTCATAGCGAGCACCGATAACGAGTGGCAATTTGAGAGCCATCGGTAAATCCAGGCTTCCATTAAGCATGATCCTTGGCTCAGATTAGCGTTCTATTCTGTCGCTTCTGCGATTTGGTTTTTCCCATTAAGGGAATTCTCTTCCCTGAATCTTGTGTTTTGAGGAACAATAAATGAGAATCTTTAACTTCCACGGTACTTCTTTCCCTTGGTTTTGCCTCAAATTTTTTTTTCATTGAACAAATGAATTGCGGTTTAAGTAACAATTTCATATCGACCTGTGCTTCTTGGTAAACTCTAAAGCGGATGTTATCATCATTATTTCTGGTTTGTACTCCTTTGCTATAGATATTGTTAAAGAAAAAACTTGTGGCGATATCTTTCATGACACGGCTTACTTGTAGTTTTTTAATCTTTTAAATCGCGCGAATTTGTTGTTAATTATTGTAATTATTCAAAAGTATTGTTAGCATAGTGTCGCTACTTGTTAATTTCTTCATGTTTTGATGCCTGTGCCGCGCATTACAAATACCTATCATGGCATTAAACCTTTATTTATATTGTCGATGTATTTGGATGCATTGTTGTTGAGCTTTCGTTGTAGAATTTGGGAATACCTACAATTTATTTAAAATAAATTAAGATTGAAGTTTCGAGTCGACAATTAAATTAAAAATAAAATTTTGCAAAGCATACTTAAATTCAGTAATGATATCAATCAATCAACAGTGATCAATCAAGCGATTGCTTTAAATTGAACTTTTTAAAATCATTATGATTGAGATAACCTGTTTGTAGGTACAAGAATTAAATTAAAATTTATGTAAATTACTGTTCAGGTGAAATAGCACGAGAGCGGGGGGAAGATATAAGTTGTGAGTATATATTTATTTAGTATTTATCTGTAAAATATATCTTAACCAAACATATACACATACCTACGGCATTGATAACATTATCGGCACATTATTGGTATTATGTACCTATAGGTAGAGCATTTTGTATTATAATATTATTTTATTTTAAATACAAAAAAAATTTATATAAAAATTATATAATTATACTTTTCGGTATCTTCATTCACACTATCAAAATGGCATCGTTCAAACTTATTTTATCTAGGATACAGGTTAGGTAATAGGCCACAGCGGTACGACCTCAGGTTTATCGTTTTTTGTTTGTTATAGTTTCGTCAAATGTTTAATAAGTATGAGAATCAGAATCATGTATTTATTATCATATGGTATGATACACTTAATGAACGTCAATACATTTTTTAGCGCCGGTTCGGAAGGTTGATAGGTACTACTGAGAAGAACACGGCAAGAAACTCGGTAGTTACTCTTTTCAAAATAAGTTTACAACTGGGTATGCACAATACAGTAATGTACTAAGAATCTTGCGGAGTTGGAGACACTTCACACCATGCGTCTTTA
>DWMR01000016.1:0-22393 GCA_018245355.1 Dalla costala
CGTAACCTATTTGGTCGACTGCGAGCGAGCGAGATGAAAAGGAGTTGTGTTTTGAAGAATTCGACGTACTTAATGACATTATTTTTGGGTATTGAGTTAAAGAAAACGTTGTCATTATTTTTTACGTTTGCACTTTATTTGAATTTCTTCTAATTATAACTGGTAAGCAACTTCATTTTTCTTTTAATTTATTTAACAAAAGAAACCACATTTAATAAAGTTTTATTCATCTGCCAAACGGCGTTACAGTTTGTCGGCAGCAGTTCTCGTGAATAACAGTACTATTAACTCGGATATATTTTTAGACTTAATAGAAAAAAAAAAAAAAACAACAGCAGCAGTAAGTTCCCACTCCCACGCGTCACACCTAATCCCGCGCTGTGACACACATTTTATTCTGGACACCGCGTCTATATTATAAAAGTCTTTGATTCCATCTTATTAATGTCCGTCACGATTTCCGTATTTGCTGTTCCTCCCGGTGTTTTTGCTTCAAATATCATTGAGCTCTCGGACGACCGGTTGCGAAATCGAGTGGGTGCCTTGTTAGCGGTTTCTGATAAATAAATGGTCTAGCCTGTTGGATCTGTTTGAGCTGGGGTTTAGATAGGATCGAACTTGTCTGAACTACACGGCCAAAGTTGTAGCGTTTTATTGGTATATCATTATTGCCATATCCAACGGTTTGCTTAAATGAATTTTATAGCGGCTTACTTTTACAGTACATACTCCAACTAAACAAATTGCTAGTGAAACTATGCTGTTTGATCGTTAAAAAAACCGAAAAAGAATGTTATTTTACGAACATTACGCGGCCGGAGGAGTATGGAATTTGGCATAGTTAAAGTTTACATGGAGAAGAAATGCAGAAAGTTAATATTTTTATATTCTAATGCATTAGACCAACATAAAATTAACAAACAAAACATTACATAAGTACACTAAAATTACACACTTAATAGACACAATAAAACATGCACTGATGCGGCTGATTTAAATCTGTCAATGTCAAACGTTGCAACAGTTGCAAAGTGTAGAAATTGTCTCATAACTTAATGAGTTACGGTCGAATTTCGACCAGTAAGCGGCCACTAGTATTAGTTAATACAATTTAAGTTAGTTGAGAAAGGAAAACATCAATTCTAGACCACTAAAGGCAATTGTCTCATAATATCGGTTAGCTGCCAGGAAAAATAGTCACTTTAGAGGGGCAACTGTTTTTTCCATGTTGGCAACATCTTGGCGCTTTATAGCGACACTTAACCGCAATCAAGGGGATCATTAGCTTGTAGATGCCTGCCAAATATCTCTACTCTCCTCTTAGTTTCCTCACCCTTATGCGCGAAAGACGTTGTAACACACACCTTTTTTCAGATAGTATTTATCGGTCATTGCCAAGTTTTGCATTGTTTTATTTGACGCTTCTCTTTCGCTTTTTTTTGTTTCTATCAGCTGTAACTTTTTATTTGCAATATTTACGTGCCTACACCGGTTGCTCTAATCAATTTAATTCCACAGTACATTGAAACGAGTGATTAAAACATATTAAAACGGTCACGTAATCACGAAACCGTACTTTTAACTTTAACCTTGAGCCGGATAAGAAGCAAATGTGTAAGGGAATCACAATGACGTACGTCAGCGGGTAAAAAAACAAAACAATTTTAATGAGTTGAAAACTGGGAATTTTCTCTTTCATTTAGAGAGCAATATTTTTTCTACAACATTTAATCAGAGTAAGAAGTGAAATGGTAATTTGTATGGACCACTCGATGTAAATTTTATGCAAGAATTCGCTCGCTACTCCCCTCTCCCTAAAAAGGGGAAGACTTTTGCAGCGGACAGAAAATTTTGCTTAGCCAAGTGAAATTTTAACTGCCTCGACAGAGACAGCTCTGGAAATGCGAATACTTAATGCTAACTTACTTCCCGCTGCTTCATTATACTACATAATTTTAGAGGGAAAAAAATTGAGATCCAAAGGGTTTTCTATCTACATTTCAATCTATATCTTTCCATAACGATCACTTCACTGAGCCAACGCAGCTCTTCATTTTATAGAAAATAAGATTACAAAATCGTGTCTCATGTTTAAAGAATTGTAGAAGGGTTTAAATTAATCTAAGTTGATTAAAGCGAAAGCAAAACCTAATTCTTGCGCACATTCGGATGTGATTTGTTTGAAACAAGTTTAATAACATTAAAAATATTTTAATTTAAGAATAACTCTAAAGCATCATCTAAATCTCCACCGCGGTCGAAAGCCTGAACGATTTGATTTAATTCAAGTTCTAACAGTGAGTTAATTGATCTTTGCCCCCATTTGAAGGCAGTTACCGCTAACTTGAAAACTAAACTTCCCATTCAATTTCAATTTCACTGAACTGATGGAAATTCGATGGCTTTGTCGCTTTATATTGTTTTATACTAAACGGTAAACAATTCAAAAAGAAATTGCTTATCCGGACTTATTTTACGATTGTCCACACAAGCTATTTCCATGCGAATTTAATCCTCAACTTAACATTTAGCATAGCATAGCATAGTAATAAAAATGGCTAGCTCAAAATAATATTTTCTTGTTTAAAAATGCTTTATACGTCCTCGAATGTATCCAAAGCCTCACTTAAATCAGGCTAAAGCCGTCGGCCAGCGAAATGTTCAAAGTTGAATAAAATAAAAATTCTGTTCCCAAAGCAAATTGCCTGCGCGGGTCTGTTCGTGACAGTCTATTTATTTATGTTTGATACATCCCCATCCGCGTTCGTGACATAATATTGTTGTGTGCAATTTAAAACGCCTTTATTTTAATAATTACAATCTTATATACGTGAAGCAAAAACTTTCGGTGCCATTTTACGAAAATTACGCGGACGGAGTAAAATTATTGTTCTCGGTAGTAAATCTGTTTTCTCTGTGAGACCGTCTCCTTTAACATTGAGGATGCTTTGAATTCTCATAATTGACACAAAATCAACCGTCAAATGCCAAGTTTATTAAAAGTCTCATAGATCTAGCAAATAAGTATTTTACGGCATTCATAGACATACTAGATGTAATTGGATCGTAGGCTAAACGTTTTTATGCAATGCTTGACACACAACCAACACGCTTCTGTCACACCAACAGCAATCGATTTTATACCGATGGCTAAACGTTTTCTTAATTGTCTTATTTACGACTTATACGATATTGAGTTGGGGATCACTATTAACGATTTATCACCAGAGACAGCAGTTCCGAGTGCTAGATGGCCATCACAACTGTAATCAACTATCGGCGCCCCGTTAATAAATCGCACACCTAATAGAGACAAACGGACCTATTAAAATATTAAGGTGACTATTCTGGAGCGATGTCAAGTGGACGCGCCAGAATAAATATTAACAAAACAGTTAATGAGGAAGTGCCTACTTAAGAGTCGACGAACGAATTAATATGTCACTTAAAAACAGTAGAGCCGGAAGCGAATAATATTTTAACGCTAAACCTAGATTAGGTCTCGTTAGTGACTGGAGAAGGGCGACTGGAAGCGCTAGCCTTGTGATTAATACGACTTGTTACTTTGCAGTCGGTACGGAGTCTCGAACTAGCGTTTGCGCTGACTCTGTTGGCATGTTTGACTGTGAGCAAGACTTTCACAGACATCCTAACACCCCGCTAGGATTACTTTTGGTGAACACAGAATATATCACAAACGAGGTCGCGTACTAACTTTTACCTGCCAGAATGTTAGGGGGTTCGCAACCCACGGTTTTATTTAGGATCAAAGCTAACACAGCCGAGTAGTCAATACAGTGGCAGAATTTAAGTATAGGATTAATTATATGCAAAGGTGCGAATAAAACAGATCTCTTGAAAGATGTTTTATTTCTGTAGTTATCATAAGATTGTTGTGATCATAATTACTCTTCGTGCTTGATCTCAATTATACGGTTATAAAATGCAGTTATTATGCCTTAAATTATCGCAGGAACTAAGTGCCACTATAATTCAATATCATGGAATTTCTTTTTATTCATTCGGCTTTCATTTTCTTATTTTACATACATTTAATGAACGAAACGATTACATCGAAGTAGATGATGATGATCCAGATTTATCCAAATTTCTTGCAAAATAATACTCCTCTGTCACCAAAACTTAGAAGATAAGATCTGATCAAAAGACTTCTAATCTAATGATGATAGTAACGCAATATCCATTTCAACATGGGTGTCCAACTTTTTACCGGGCCCATCAAAGCCTTCGGATTGATTTGAACTTGTAACGATTGATTACACCTAATTGATCTAACCGAACTGGTTTACGTTGAGACTGTCGTAAATAATTTCCTGTGGAGAAGGTATTTTGACTTTTATCACATGTAACAAGCATAAAGTTGCCGACAAGAAGCATTAAATCATTCTTTAAATACGTATCAATATTAGTTATGCTAGAATGAGCAAATGTTAAGTGATTCCACACACTGTCCACTGTTGGATTGTTATATTTATCTCCTCACAACAGCAAGACAAGAGCATACTTTGGGACATGAATAGCTTGCAAATAGGGATAAAGATCCAGACGCGAAAGCCACTGCAATTTTCCTAGATATTGCATTAGGCGATAAAGTTTGGGACGATGATTGAAAGATTTTACCACTTAAAAGTCAAAGCTATCAAAATAAGATTATAACTGCCAGGATGGCTAACGTGCCTCTGAAGCATATGTATAGATAGATAAATTACTCTTTATTGTACATACATAGTAATTAACAGCAACATCAAAATACTACAGAAGACAGAGTATAAAAGGTTAGTTAAAGAGCGACAACCAGACAACCTTAAGGTATTAGAGTTATAAGATCTGCAGCCTTGAGCTATGAGGTTTTCCGTTTCTCAACTGCATAATTTAATACTGATCCATTTCCAAAGTGCACATTAAACTCACACCAAAGAATACAACCCAGCGATAAAAGAGAGTCTGGCAAATAAAAAACAGCAGTCCAATATTTTTTTATTAACAACTACTAAGCACCGACATGAATTGTTAAGGACTGGAGGCGGGCTTCTGAATTTATCGTTATAGTTTACTTAGGAAAGGTAATAGCTTCCACGGGTTATATAAAGGACTCGATATAAAACAGCGCGAGACACGGCCGTGATATACGGTTTGTGTTGCTAGTTCTAAAGGTAATGTGAATTGTGGGAAAGGCGTGTAATACAAGCAAGGTCCCCAAATTGTTATTAAAGTTTTCGATCATGAGCATATTATACAGTTCTGCGAAAATAAACTCACGCTCACTCGAAAATCATACCTCAAAAACGCTCTTTTAACCGACTGAGTAAGAAGAAGGTTTATTAGATTATATTAATTTCAAAATGCTTAGAAACTAAGCATAGTTCAAGCATACACGTGGCGTCATCTGTTGTCAAGCGGCATGATTTGAAATTGTAAAATTATAAAATAAATGTAAATATTCACCATCAACATATTCACGACCCATCACTATATTGAGTACGGGTTTCCTCTCAGAATGAGATGGTTTAGGCCATAGTCCACCACGCTGGCCAACGTAAAACATTATGGAAAACTTTAAGACATGCATGTTTCTTCACGATGTCTTCCTCCACCATTAAAGCATGTGATTAATTGCTTAAACGCACCTAGAATTATAGAGTTGCATGCCTGGAATTCGAATCCCGGACCTCCCAAGTAGGAGGCTGAAGTCTTAGCCACTTGGCTAGCCTATTCTATTTCTTAAATCTTCTATTCAAATTTCTTATATTGTGTTCTATATGCTATTCTATTTATTCTATTTTATTCTATTCTATATGCTAGCAGCGTCCCTTGTGCGGCGGGTGCGGGCTAGCCCCAACAGCATCCTGGCAATGATAGCGGGCAGACTGGAATGTACCTACATGCTGCGCTGCTGTGGACTGCATGCTCTCAGTAGTCGCATTTATTTTAGACATAGCTTTAAGTTGACTAACACCTAGATTAAGCCAGTACTAACAATTTGTATGAGATGTATTTCTTGAAAATAAATGATTTATTATTATTATGCTATATTTGTTCAAAGAAAGCAAGTGTCTTCAATTTGCATTTCGATCCAAAACTAAGAAGTTGCCTTCAAACTTTGAATTGGGATCATCATAGTTATAAACTTTCCCTAAACACAAGAACTTACTCGCATTAATGCCATCTGGCAATACTCGCCCGCTTTCGCTTAGCGAGCTCTCGGTTACTGCTAGTGTTTACCTGCAACAGAGAGAATTTATTATTAGACGGGAAGTTCTCGTAAAGTCATTAATTAGAGACGTCTGTTCGTTCAATCACGCACATTATTGCGTTACTAGCAATTGTCCGTGGTTCTGCTCGCTCGGCTTCCGGTTTCTGTTATTAGATTAGAGATAGACATTCGTACTGACGAGCGTTTATAAGTTAATTAGGTAGCTGATGGATTTTACAAATTTAATTTCAGTCTGTAGAAGCATAGCAATAAATCGGAATTTTCACGCTGCCAGTGTAGTAACAAAAGAACATTTTAAGAATAACATTTAGTCATATTATGTTACTCATATAATATATGATTAAAGAATCATTTCAAAAGTTTTAATTAAGCCAACCAGTAAGTACCTGAAGAGAGTAGCTGGATATATTTTGGGTATACCTGGAGCAAAATACACTGTATCATTAGAATAGCAAACGGACATGCAGTGCCACTCATAGACTTCTGTGACAAGCTTCGATTAGGACGAAGGGCTGTTAGTTGGTTAGTTCTGTTAGTATTAGGTGCGGAATATTAGTAACTTAATTTTCGGCAGTAATAGGATAGGACTGTGGGAGTTAGAACATGAAGCTACAACAAATTGGAGAAGAATAATGTATGTAATAAATCATACATTACTAAATACGCAAATGCTTCGTCATAAATGTCGTAACTGGTATCTCTGAGTGTTTTAGGTGCCACTTAAAAGTGACCACCATTATTTGTTTAAAGTGCCCTCTTAAAACCAAGATAAGCGTTTTTTTTTTCTTTTAAAAAATTATAACACCTCCGAAAAAGGAGGTATAAACTGTAAACAAGTAGGCATTAACATCAACGAGCTAAATAAACGAATGCGTTTAAGCGTTTCAACTAAGTTATGCGACGGCACGTACACAACCAGACAACGAAGAAGCGAACGAACAAAATAAAACGGGAACATCCGAAAATTTCCTTTGAAGAGGTTTGCACAATAAATCTTTTAATCCTCTTACACAATTTTATCGAGATTGCCCGGACGGGAGCTTGGTTCCGTTATTTTTCGCCGGCTCAGTAGCTGGACGGGTCCAATTTTTTGCGAATGTCCAGCTTATAATTAGTTCGCGCCGCATTTCGAATGACGACATTAGATAAATCGATTACGAGATAATTTTTATCGGTTTCACTGTCGCGTGATAAATGCTGATTACATTGATGTTTATCCGCAATGAAAGGGCTTGTTTGTCAAGAGTTTTGTTAGTAAGGTCATTGAGAAATGTTTGATTGATAGCTGCAAACTTTTCAGAATGGATGGTTTGTTTAACATTTGTCTTAGAAGTAGGTATAAACTCAAAGTAACCAAGTCATAAAATGATAGATTCTCCAAATTTCTAAGTACTCTGAAGTATAAAATTAGATGAACAAAAATCCTTTAAGATCCAGACAATTCAAAATACATCAATCACAAAGTGGCAGACGATATTAGACAATGTTCGAAAGAAACTTACTTCATAAAAAATATTATTGATGAAGACAGCTAGAAGCGTTTGTATGTACATCAGATATGTACAGGAAATTTTGATGTATTATACTATTAGATACGTATCATATGGCTCATATGCAAACTCTGCTTCAAGTAATAACTTGTTGTATATTTTATGACGACGGTTTTACTGGGAGTAGATTTCTTACATGTTTAGAAAGAGAAATGCGGTAGGAATCCTAGCATTGAAAATACACCGTGTCATCCGATACCAGCTCGGGAATCGTTTTACTTGCTTGTTGTATTCTGATCACGTTAAAAGCGTTTAAAGGAGACGGTGTGTTTAATGTTTCGTACTAACTTCTCGTCCTTAAATATTTATGTCATCCTAAAACTTCTCCAAATCTTCTAACCAGTTGCAACCCGCAACTTGGATGGAATTGGGGCATTATCAAATACGTGGTCAATGATGAGAATCGGACATACATTCTTAAGCTACATTCCGTTTCTCTGATTCCAATGGCGTTCGGAAAGATATCTTACGTAACATGATACGGGAGCAGCCTGTACAATTCCGTTTTTGTCATATGTTTTGTCGTCCGCCCCTATGTTGTGCACAATAAAACGCGTCCTTATCTCCTTCACTATGTTTTCGTTTAAAAACCATTTTTCGTTGCTTCATTTTTTTATTTACGCTACCGCACTTTACAGCCCTCATCGTCTCGCCCGGCTTCCAAGCCATTATAGTCTCTGTTATGTAGCTGTAAATAAATAAAATCCTTCAAAGCTAGAATCAGTTTTGAATAAAGGATGGGTCTTTTGTCTCTCGCTATTGGTTCTTTTGTCCATTATAGCACGGACGTCTATCCATTTACGGGGATATAATGTTCTATTTTAATTTTTCTTTATTCTTTATGCAGTATTTAAGAGTAGAGAATAATTAAAGGTTTTTAAAGATCATTATAACTTCATGAATGTACGAACTCATGTTTGAAAGAAAAGCTGTTACTATGTTGAGATATTTTTCGTTACTTCGAATGCCGATGTCGTCAACCGATCTTTTAATTATCCAAAATATGGTGAATCTCAAAAGCATGAAATGGCGGCATTTCTTATTTTAGCTAGGCGTATTATAATGTGCTTGACCCTAAGATTCGGCGCCGATAGCAATAAAATAAATAAACATACGACTAGACCGTAGCAGCTATGAATGTTTTAAGACGTAAAACTACGTAAGAAAACAAAAAAAAATTTTGAAAAATTAAATATCCGTTCATTACAGATACTCAAAAACTGCTACTCAATTATATTAAAACTGAAAACAGTCACAAAATGCGATGCAGGAATTATCGCAACCGCGTCTCGTGCCCGCAAACGAAAACAAATTGTTTATTCAGATGTTCAAATAAGGTAAAAACATCGGACAACTGTTCAGAAATTTCGCCCGTACGGAACAGATGTACAATTTAGTTACTCAAGAGTAAAAAATGTGGTGGTGAAGTCTATTCAGGTGGTTCTATTTGCAACCTATAATGTGTAGTCCGAGGGGGTAATGCAATGACTTATACTTAAGGCATTTCTGAATTCTTGTTAAACACAGAAATTATTCAAGTACATCCCTCTATTATTTACATGTGACTATATTTAATGCTCATTCGTATCTACTTTAAATTAACTACGATAACTCCTTGCGATGTTATGAGCTGGGAGTTTTAATGCAAATATATGAGTCATCTTTAATGTCACCATAACACTTCCGTTTCGAAGGACTCGTTATCTGAACATTGTACTATATAATGTATAGTTCGATGAAGACTGCGATGATAAAGCAAAGCGAAGTGACGAAAAATCCTAAAACTGCATAACGAAAGAAATAGGTCTGGGCGTTAATACGGTGATAACATTAATGTGGGTTGCGATGGGAGATTAGGACTAAACCTTACGATTCTTGGAAGATTATGATTCCTGCCTTATCATCTACCATAAGGTTTTATCAGTATCAACAGTGGACTCGGTTTAAACTTGTTGTGTTTGATGTCGACATCAAGTGGGGGCTCGCGAGAAAATATTGTATAAGCAAACATGTAGTGTGCCTTATAGCCTTGCTCGTTCTTATCGTAACTTCGCTCGCTTGTAATTAAGTTTTTATAAGAAATCCCTTTGATATTTGTTACTAGTCATGGGTAGATTCGCTGCCAGGTTATCTGTCTCAACAAGGCAAGGGCATTGGATGGAGGCAGAAACCTAGGCGAAGACCTCAAAACAGCGCTTAAGGTTTCGCTGAGGATAACACCAAAGTTTCCCTTAGACCTTTGACAAGACACTAAAACGTGTGGAATATCTCAAGAGATGGCCGGCTTGTAGTTACCGGCTTAAGGATAAGAATCGACGGGTATTACGAGGTCAAGTATCAAGCAGCTGAGAAAGGATCGAAAGGACAAGACCTCTGAGTGAGATATATAAGACCAAGAGATGAAGACTGTATCTGTGCCAATAAGAATGGCGGTGAAGGAACTGAGGAAATGCCTCTACCGGCGTTCATATGAATCATTCTAAAATATGGTCAGATTTAGTTTAATTCCCAAAACTTTAACTCCCTCAAAAGGTGAATTTCGTGAAGTCCTGAATGATGCTTCTGACTCGTCGAATCAGTCGGTCCGAAGTTCTCCTTTTTGTTATAGCAGTATAGATATACATAGCTGCTGCAGTAGTTGTCTGCCGCAAACAGTTGAGCGAAGCGTCCAGCGAATTAAAAGTGTCAGGAACACCGGGCTACTCGCTAAGCGGAGTAAACTTTATTACTGTTATCACAGCCTAGTATGGAACTACAGACCCCTTTTATTGCATTTCTCAACGTCGCCGCTTGTAAACTTGTTAATGAAGTTTCATTGCAAGAACTTAATAACAATGCCGGTAATCTATCCAAACTAGTCCTTTAGTTATTTACGTAGCGCTGGGTAAGTTACTGAACACTTCACTTGCAGAGCATTTTGTATGCAGCTGATATTTGACTACACCATAGTTTCTGAAGTCTATAGCAGCTACTTTTTTAAGTCAGAGATCTGCGAAGTTAGTTGATCTTGCGCGCGTTCGGAAATGGAATAGATTAACCAAAAAAAGGTGGCATATCGGTATAGATAAAGCTGCGTTGCTACTTTTGAGTAGGTACTAAGATGGTCACCTTTTGTAGAAATGTTAATTAAACAAAAATAGATTCAAAGAAGAAATGGACTGTACCAAAAGTCCTGTAGCAGTTTACAATAGTCTTTTACGTATCAAATAATACCAGCAACCACAAGTTATGTTCCTAGCATTGGAAAACTTACCCCACCCCAGTTCCACATAGAATTTCTTCAGTCAGGCAAGACATATGACAAGACAGTGGGTGGTGCAGGCACCCTAGACGCATATGAATTATGCACACGTAAACGCTATGCTTAGCTAGCTAGCTATCGATCGATGTAAAGCGGCACTTGATTTAATCTGCTCACATAAAGCTAATGTCGAGATAGCACTGTTAACAAGGCCTCAAGGATAATTCTGCTTCATAACAGACGTGGTTTGATCAACCCGTTGATATGTTTGTTTGTTTTAGATGTGACTTCGAACTGCATTGTCTTGCTATTTGGTTCATTGCATCCGAGTTATAAGTATGAACGGTATTGTAGCTATCAACCTTCTTAACAAAACTTCGTATTTTTCTCATCTACAGCAACCTGTATTATAGGAGGATTTATAGGTTGCTCATTATAATTTTTGTATGCGGAAATTTTTTAAATTCCAAATAAAAGCATAATTTCTGCAATTTTTAGTAAATAAATACTGTAATACAATTTTTTGAGCATTACTGTTATTAGCTATTATTTAATAGGTATAATTTTGCATTGAATTTGATTAATATTGAATTGACATCTTATATTTCGAATTACTGTGCAACATTTGTATATGACTTTGTGAATTTAATTTGCATAAGAGTGATCCGATTCTTTCTATTTAACAATAAATAAGTAAATACTAAATACACCCAGGATTCCCTATGTTGCACCACACATCACAACTAATGACCAAGATTAGAAATCAAACACCTTTCGTAGACGCGTCTCCTTTAATTAAGAGGACAAATTTTTAAATATTTTCCCATTACAATGTTACGGCTTAACTGAAAACGAGCAACTTACAAATTCCACAAGTTCATAAGCTTTCAGAGTCGCAGGATAAGAAATTTTACTTAGGTCAAGATAAGTGAACGATGCAGCAGAGTGGAAATGAGCTGACCGAATCTGCGACAAATGTTTTCAATCACATATACCAAAGTAAGACATAAGAAAAACCACAACAAGTCATAGAACACAAAACGTTACAATTCTCTGAGTTTAAATAACCTTAGATGGATTCTTAGTTAGGTTAGATTAAGACAATACAAAATAGCTGGGATCCGCTTCTTCCAGATAATAAATATTTATGAAGATACTATAAATTAGAAAAGTGCAAGTAAAAAGAGTAACATAGGTGAGAGGAGGTAAGGTGACAAACAGTGAGATAAAGAAGATTAGGACTATGCAACAGACAGTTGTACGAAGAAAATCAAGACTGAATTTATGCTATATGTGCAAAGACGCACGTGGAGTTAGAAATAGTACATCTCCGGTTAAAGTGCATATTATTATTTACTAAACTCACCACAACTTACACATACATAAAATCATGTACGTTAAATAAATAACATAAGGTTGATTCTGCCCGTTAGCTACTTCCATGTAGTAACAAGTGCATACATGCATATATAAAATAATATCTTTCAATAGGGCTATCTGGATGAACTGTTTCAATTAAGAGTGATGATTCACTCTGGTACATCTTGTCCTTTTTATAGAATCAGACCAAGAGGCAATGATCACTAATCAACCATAATAGACTACAACAGCTGTGTTACAGATCAACAAGGCTTGTATGATTGAAACAAATTTAACTCTTCCCATAGGTTAGCAAAGGTACTGTTACTACACAAGAAGTTTCCACGAGAGAGAAATTCTAGTAAGTATTTAGATTTCAATGCAGTTTTTTGCGGTGAAGAGTGATTAGTATTATTGCGTAATAATTATGGTTTCTATTGCATATATGGTATGCGTCTTTCGACACTTGGGAAAACAATAGATAAAGAATTATGTAAGATTGGGTATGCCCTAAACGTACCTACATAATAAACGTATCTGCTCTAGTATAACTGTCTACAATCATACCCTTCCAAAACAAAACAGGCGAAAAAACTTACAAGATAAATTTTACCAACAAGGTACATGAAAGTCATATACGACTCACCTTACAGCGCTATTATAATAAAGGTAAGATTTTATTAGTAGATAGAAAAAAATACGATATTCGGAAGCACATCGGAACAACATAGGAATAAATGAAACGACATGGCGTAAACACACATGAAATATAGAACGTTTCCTGCTATCTTCCCCAAAAACAAGCGGACCCTCGTGTCAACGTCTCCTACTTTATATGATCCCATTCGTACTTCCTGCAACGCTAAAACTTTATTGCAGCTACAATAGACCTTAACATTCATTATTTTACGACCACACTGCTATCTCACAAAACAGCAAAATCACTTCCTCGTTGATAAAAGAAGAAAAAAGTTGCAGGTAATTTACCTTTTACAATAACATCAGCTGCCTTGTTCCTTTTGTGGGCTGTTTTTTCGTCTACGGTTCAAATCTGTAAAAGAGCTGTGTCTCTGTATTGCAGACTGTTCCCCGCAGTTTCTCGGATGAAAATTAGCTCTTTGCATACAAGTTTTAATTAGGGTCTGAATATGAAATCTTTAAACTTCTATAATATTTCTCTATTTAAAAGCCCATTTTTATCTTAGTTTCCTTATATCGTTCAACATACACATTCTGATACATTTCATTTATGTTAAGTAAGATCCAATATGCAATTTGAAATCTACTGTGCGTGTTGTGATATAATTGATAGATCTCCCTAAGTGGTTAACGTGTATCGAACATGCGCTTGGATAAGCGAAAACCCACTGAGTTATCACTGCTTGATATAGAATGCCTGAATAGTTATCTTTTACATTATTAATTAACATTACAAGCAATTACAAACTAACACTTGCATAACCTTACACGTTTACCGTCCAAGACGTCATTAGCAATCGCATCGTCTTAAGCGTCATGTGTTAAAATATATACAGCTTTAAAATAAACGACTACACCATTTGCCTCTATATCTACGCTGTATTCCTAGTGTCCAGAACATAAATAAACTTTACTACGAAGTATGTGTAATGTGTATCTGAAAATTAGCACGTGTTCTCGCGATTTCAAAGTAAACATAAAAGTTTTCACGTGTACAGATATCAAAACTATCTTTCGTGTAAACAAAGTATTGATCAGGCATGTTATCTTAAGTGGTCACTATGGTCCATAGCTTCCGTCTAAGATTTTCCCTATGGGCACATGGGGTTCTTCAAAAAAGGCGCAAAAAGAACCGTCCTTCAGTCAAACAAATTGGCCGTGTTTGTGTCAGCTATGTCAGCAGCATATTTTATGTCGCACAATAGGTACTATTCTCAACTCACCATTAGATATTTATTATCATGTCCAATAAAATGTTATAATTATAACCATTATTTATTAGCGTTACGTAGCGGAGTATGTCAGTTTTTTACTGTTACAATGCTAACAAAGTTACGCGTATTAGCTTATCTATAACTAACAAGGTTTGTCTGTTTGTGATTCAGATATCGATTGTATTACGTTCATCTACAATGAACCACTGTTTGGTGCAAGCTAGCATTTAAATATTAGTATTGCTATACATATATTGACTTCAGTGCCTATAGTGTCTATACATTCGTTTGTATTCTAATCATTTGTTTGGCTTGTCGTTACAATGTTGCGTGGAATAGTTGTAGCGTATTATATCTTACTCCAATTGTATTTTAGAATAATAACGCAGAAATCAAGTTTCGCTACAAGAAATGAGAATAAATAATGTTCAAAGTGATGAATGCTTTTTTTTTTAAATGCGTTACGCGGAAATTATGATTCATTTCCTGTAAATAGAGGGGTGCTATTTCGTTTATAGTTTATAAAAAATTCGTGATTCTGTCCGGCCCATTACTGAGCTCGAATCTCTTGTCAGAAAAGTTGAGACCATAGTTCAATACACTAGCCATGTGCGGATCTGCAAACATTCTGTCTACATAATATTAAATACATAACATCACCAATATATAAATGAATAAAACATGGTGATGATACGAGTCCGTACACTCTAAACTCTCTCTGTAAACTCCCTGTCTGAAGGTAAACAGCTTCAAGAACAGTTCATGCGTTATTTAATGTTTGCCTGTCTCTTTTAAAGTGTATAGTAAACTAAATACTCGATATCATATTACAGTAAGCTACGCTATCTAACACACTGTCGAGATATGCGTGCGTCCACGTTGTTGAGGATAGCGAGACGCCATGAGCGCAGCGGGTGCATGACGGGGGGTAAGCGGTAGGGAACTTAGAGTTTAGTCATATTTTAAGTCGAAACAAGGAAATTTTGTGTTCAGAAGCTTTAATGAATTATGGACGTTCCGAATTATGTTGTTATCCTTTGAAACATTTAAGACGACTTAATGAATGTACAATCCTGTGCTCACAATTTCATTTATTGTTTTATCGTTGTCTTTTTATTACTCTCCACTCTCCAACGATTTAATTTATTGGTATTCATTCTCTAAGTAAAAATTTAAATTCTCGGGTGAACTATGACTCTTGAGTTATTTATTTCGAGTCCCGGAGACTTTAATTTACTAGATTAAATTCTGATTCTTTTCTGTTCTGCAGGTCTTACGTTAAGTGTTCGTAGAGAAAATGTCTTAGTTTATTGTATATAACATTAAATAAATATTGTTTATCATAGTTGAGTACCTATAGTACCTATCTTTATGCACTTTGATAACAATGCATTTATTTATCAGACATTCAAATTCAAATACCTTCCAGTGTTCAATTCCCGTTTGTATCGAACTTAAATGAACAATAGAGAGAAATACAACCTTAATTTATAGATATGATTATTGTATGAAAACGCTGCCGTTCGTAGGCGCACGTTTGGAGGTTGCTCCAAATGTACTTATTGCATTTAAATAATATATTATTCTTATTACTTCCTACCTACTACCTAACCTATTACCTATTACAACATTATCTACCAAGTAGAATAAAGCGTTGAAAAACGATTCTTTTATTAAATATTAACCAAGGCGCATAAATAAAAATCCAGGTTGCGACAAGAACTAATTACAATAACATACAAAGAAATGTGGCGAAAAATACGGATTGCGATAGAAGCGGGAACTATTGGGATATTATATTTCCGAACGTATTGATCCCCGAGGAGGCAGTGTTCGGTTTCGTTTCGGTACAAGTTTTCAATCCCTCTGCGTTTTGGGAGTTGCACTGGACAATCTTATCAGGGTGTAAGGAGGGTAAGATTTTCAACTGTCCGGCGCTCTCTTACCTTCAGGATTTCCCCCGGCGCAAAACCAGGGTTTGCGATTGGATTCCAAATTATTTTTCGTGTAGCAGCCCTGTAAGGGTTTACATTTTAACTTTTTAGTAAGTAGTGGGTCTAAAATAAAAATAGAAGGTACATGCTTTACAAAGTCCTCAAAGTGTACCATGCTTTTTAAATACGTGTTACACTTTTATTTAAAACATATTCGACAGATTAAAAATACTTTCCCGGGCGGAAATTGAACACGGGACAACATTCGAATTCTTCTTCATTCGAATTTCTGGGAATTCTTATATACCTACTCGTAATTCTGGTTACTAATTTATTAAGATGCTGTAAAAGACAATAGGGTTAATAGTAGCTATCTATTCGAAAAATTGTGTTTAACCATTTCTACGTTTTATTCTAGTCATTTACAACATGACGTATACAGTATATAGGCTAAGAAATAAAGTAGTAGTATTGGCGGTCGAAGCAAAGGAAAGTTCTTAGTTTCGATCGCATTATAGACCGAGCGGCCCACAACTGGGGGAGATAATGCCATTGCAATACCCAGGATCCGATTGTATTGGCAAATTGGATCAAATGCAGCGCTCACCGCACAAAAGATAAGAACGGATACGGGCATCGGAGACCATTATGTAGCTAGCGTGTGCCGTATGCCGTATGCCGTACTTATTATGATCGAAACGAAACGATTCTCAATACCCATTCCAAGTACGGAAGGTACATCGCTTCTTTTTAATCTTTCCTTACACGATCCCATTTGTTCGTGAATTCGATAAGGGATGAAAATTCTACGAAGGAACGTACCCATTATTTGTACATGATTTATTTCGGAGCGCGGATAATGAGGCACGTTAATTTATATAATTATTGAGCGAAGTGTAGCGTGAAACAAAGTTTCGTATTGGAGCGTAGGGAAACGTAATCGAGGGGGCACGTTTTGAACGGCCGAAAATAAGCTGGTTGGGGCCCGGAATAAATGAGTTAGTTCCAGCCTTTGTTAAGGACGTCTCGTTCACCGGTCACTGCTCATATCCTTTAATACCTCCCCTGCCAGTAATGTTTGCAGATTTTGCGCAATAAATCAATCACAATTTTATACAGGCAAGCGAAGTGTATTTGAACAGAGTATTTTTTTCATGTAATATCAGTTCATATCAAACTTCACCGCCCACGGCAAACCACTCATAGTACTGTTTTTGCGCGGAACGGAAAAATATTGTCCATGTAAACGACACTGCAGATTATTACTGCCCGTCAGGGACGTATAAAAAGCTACAGAAATGTAATAGCAGGCTTTTGCTTGATAAGACGACGGCCTCTTTAAGTAATATTCAGAGGTTTTATTTCCATTTCTGACAACATTCAAAGACGATACGTTGGCTCGTTTGTACTAAGCCCCGTCGCCGTGATTCGTGATCTAGGTTCATAGTCGTTGCGCTCATATCTAAGCATAGAGATTTGGTGATAAGCCTTTTTATTTGTTTATTATCCTACTAGACTGTTAGATAATTGTATTCCCTTCTAATATTCCTTGAAAGCAAACATTGTGGAGCGTAATATTATTCATTAGTAAATATATTGTTTTTATCATAAATAATGAATCAGTGGTAAAATTTACTATATTATAAAAACGTATTTATCTTTCATGCCATATTTACTCCAAACAAACTGCGAAGCATACAAATTCTGCTCACGCGTAAAATCACTAAGCGGTTGTACCTGTTTACAAAATCATTGCGATGATAACAAAAGCGTTCATTTCTCCGTCATTACAGGGTGAATTTTAAATGTTTCACTCAACTATGTATGAAGGACCGGTCCTCTCATACGCGTCGTATCCGGTCGCACGCATACACTATGAACCCTCATTGTCTGTAAGAACTCAAGGTAAACCGATTACGTGCTAAAAATTCATAAAGCCATTGTCATCTTCATACAGAGCGTCTGATGGTTAGTAAGTGGGCTTGGCCGATTAGGCACACACGAACGTATTATCGTAAGCAAGATTAGCTCAGTGGCATTTACCTTAGCATATCTGTTGGCGGCCCACATATGTTATTCATAATGAATCTCAGGCAAATTTGGAAAGTTGTAGGCGAAATTAGTAAGAGAAATATACGGACAGTTCTCCATTAAGGCCAAAGTCGTTTCTTTAAACGGAGACCAGTACTAAGTTTCCAGAAGCACCACCGTATTTGTGACAGATTTTGAATACTGACTGTTGCTAAGGTAGAAGGAAGAAGGCATCCCCATTTGCTATTCCAGTAACATGAAAAATAACCCAGACATAATTCAAAGTTTCTAATTATCGCGTGTGTTCGCGAAAACCCGAAAAGTATCATTTTTCTGATGTTTTAATAAAGCCGTGAAACCGGCGCTGAAAATAAAAAATCTCAATCGCGACTTGATAAACAATACGGCACGCTTAGGCTTATCTCCCCTTGACGATATCATTATTTCCCTTTTTGCAAAAATTTACCGAGCAAAAACAGGCGCGTTGCCGGCATACTAATTCCTCTCGGTCAATATATCGGTATCGGCGTGGCGCGTCAAGCCCAACGTAATTCAAATGGTAAAATCTATTCACAATAAAACCACCACCGCCATACACAGTCGCTGCGTAGCAGTTGTATGTAGCGATGTCTCTCTCAGGAATACCAACTAACTCTACTAACAGGACTCATTTACACCAACGGTCATACATTTTTTATTCAGTTTATTTATATTTTTATCAACGCTTATACACTCACATCCCCGCACAAGGATTCCCTGTGTTGCGGGTGGCGGATACACAGAAAACAACGCAATTTAATACCCATGACCCGAGTACAAACATTTATTTGCCAAATAATGTTTGACCCGGCTGTGGATCGAACCCGGGATCCACATCTGGTCAGTCAGGGTCACTAACCAACGCGCCACGGAGTCGTCCAATAGTTATTACTAAATACTATACTATACTAAATAACTAATATTCCTACTAACGACGAATTCTAACTGGATTAACTTACACGCAGTCGCTTTGTACAGTTTTGTTGCAATCCTTACAACACAAAAAATCCTATAACTTCTCTCCGTCGATAAAATAGGCATAGGCATGGTGCGTCAGGCTCCGTGTAATTCAAAATGGTAAAATCTATTCACAATAAAACAGAAGCGAGCAATTTCAGCGTTAAATCTCATAATTCATATTTCTCTCGTTGTTTACCGGGCGCGTTTCGGCCCGCTATATACACTCTCAAAATCTACCCACATCCGTAACGAAAGCCTGCTCCGTTATTTATGGAAAGCCACGTTTCATTGTTGTTGTCGGTTTTCATTTTAACGTTTAATTTTTTTTTTGTTTATGGTGTTTTCGTGATCGCCGGCGCCTCCACAATCATTTGTTTTTCGGTTCGCTCCTCAGACGCATTTAGTTCCGGCGATGTGATTTATGCACAGAACATTGGGCACTCCACGTACGTTCGGGATGATATAGATCACGTATAAAGAAAGACTAATGCGTGCCGAAGAAATGTGGTTGTTTTGCGTTATGTAAAGAAGGATAATGCCCATTTGCCTCCGTCCTAACATAAAACCGAGGTGATTTACTGGAAGATATCGCTTATTTGCATTGTCAATACCTACATCCTCCAGCGAGACCATAAAACATTGGGAACGGACGAAATAAGATATGGATGGCCACTTGAACATAGAATCTGAGATTTTACAGTCATCGTATATCTTTTAAGTGAAATACTGGCCGTTTGAATTGGATAGCTTCGCCATTGAAGACTCGATTGAATGAAGTTTTATTGTTTGGCGATTTGTCAGTGAAATAAATACTATTATGAGGCTTTTATGATGCCAGTGTATCAATAACATGTTCAACTCATAACATTTGAATCGATGAATACAAAAGATGGAATTTTAAACATTCGACTAAAAAAATCAGTTTTCTAAGTAAGATTGATTTGTAGATTGGTAGATTTGTATTCTATTCTGTCTGAATTTATGTCTATCTGTGGCAATGTGGTTCACATACTGATGCTTTGATTTCTCCAGATGTTATGTGCAAAAGTTTGACCATATCGTTCTGTTAGCAAACATCCGGCAGCTACCCTATTTTTGAAGAATAACCAGTATTGGGTCGGTATTTATAAATATTCACTTCAAAGTAACATTCTCAAAAAAACGGGTGGTAGGTAAGTACTCTTATACTTGACAGCTTACTGAACAGTATTCAGCAGTCCCTTCATCAGACTTTAATAGAAAACTAATAAGTTCTTCTCAAAAGAAGCAAGCTGAAGTCCACATGGCAGTCTGCGACGTAGATAGAACCTACAGTACTCTTGGAATGAGCTTTTATTCTCGTGTTTTTTGTATGCGTACGCCGGAAGCGTTGGTTCCAATGAGCGGGGTACCACCCTTCGTACATACTTAAGTACCCCGCTTTAGTATCGCAAAAATGTAATTAAAATTCACATCATCCGACCCCCTTGTCGAGTGGAGAGATAACTAGCGCATTGTTTTAAAATGTGCCGCATGTAGAGACAGAATTTTTAAAAGTACACCAATTTTAGATTTACAATGAACAATTTACAAACAACAACAACTTTATTACACAATATGAGCTTGAAGCTGTGATATTAAAAACCTAGGAAAATATTCTCAGTTAATAATTTAAATTGTAAGCGATATTAACACAAATTGAATTCAATTCATGAATCTTTAAGCTGTTTTCAAAGATACGATTACGCTTATAAATTATTCATGTTTAAATAACGTATTCTGACTTGTGTTGTAATTAGTAACGCTTCTCTATAGTTAATTAGATGTAATCTATCTTTTTATGACAAACATGGATCCCATCTGAAATTGTTGTGTGGTCATTTAAAACAATTTTATATCTGTAACTTACGTTTTTAAATGGAACGGGATCTTGTATTAAGTGATCATTTTCGAATATAATTATAGTCCTAACCAAGGTAAGTGATAGGTACGTTTCTATGGATTCCAGTGGTTACAAAAGGCGCCTGCATGCATTTTCTTACTACGTTTGGTGTGAAAAATCCCAGTAATCTCCATTAATTTCGAGGGTATTATGTTAAAAGATGTCCGCGCATTATGGTCCCCATACCAAGCTTATGCCTATTGTAGTATAATGCAAGTCCAAGGTAAACGGATCCAAGACTATTTGGTAGAACTAAATGAAATGTCCAATCAACGACGAAACGCAAAATGTCAGACAAAATCTTGCTATTCTAACTATAATAAATCACCTGTCAGCGGGACCCAATATTTTATGCCAGAATTGATATCTCGTACAATACGTACCTGTAATCAAAGAGAGGTTGATAAGTATAGAATAGTGATTAAAGCAAGGCACGCAAACGATTCAACAGAAACAATAGATAGCGTCCGAAAATACAAAGCAAACAGTGAAAGATGGCAAAAAGATACGGCGAGGTGTGGTGTGGTGGAAAATCATTTTTCACTACGGGTCGCCTGATACGGGCTAATGCTTTACGCCACTTCGTTCCGCCTGTGGGCTCAACCGTTATTCTGATAGATAGGAAATGAAGACACATTAACTTCGCGTGACCTTACAAGCGAACTCCTAGCCGAACATTGTGACGTTCAAATTAATTTGTACAATGAAATAAATTAACGACGTTGAAGGTGACCCAGCATAGGTCCCTACTTTTTGATTTTCGGTGAATAAATTTAGATTTGATATCTTTCTGTTACTGATTTCGGTAGGTAGGTACTAGAATATTCATTATGTTTCATTTATCTGCCTTTCAGCAGTCGATTGAATATAATGTCATTTTAATAAAAACTCAACATTGAGTCAGTAATAACTATTAATAAAATCGTATTTACTAGCAGTTCTCCATAGCTTCGCTCGTGTAGTTTTTTCTATACAAGCTTTGCCACCCCATTTCTCCCCTTTTAGAGGTTAAAATTCTAAAAACGCCAACTCTTACTCCACCAATCTGCACTGACAGTGTGTTAGACTTGGGGAACTGTAGGAGGTCGGAAAGGTTATGTATTTGCTAATTGAACATATAAATAACTTCAGGTAAGCTTAGAACCCCAGATTTTTTCAACAACTGCGACTTTTTGCTAAACCAATTCCCGCGGGCATAACAAGCTTCGCT
>DWMR01000017.1:0-22384 GCA_018245355.1 Dalla costala
CAATTTTTTAACAAGGAATTGTTTTTTCGTCATTAATTGTGTTCCGGTCGGAAAGGTGTGGATGCCGGTTACACTCATACAAGAAGCCCTCATTCCTCAGGGGTAATAACAGGGGGGTGTGACTGCTTCGAATAGGACAAATACCTACTAACGATTACTATTGTTTACTAACATAACAGGGTTAATTTAAACTAACAGTCCTGACTCCCACACTCCTACTACTAACGAATACTAAACCACTATTATTCATAATAAAACCTTATAATACTAACATGACAAAATAACTAACTAACTAACAGTCCCTCGCAACCCTATTCGAGGTTTGCCACAGATATCTATAGTTGGTGGGACACCGTTTATTAGAAGTATTAGTTGTTTAGTATTCGTTAGTACCTAATAGGACTGTAGGATATTAATCCTGGTATTGAATATTAGTAATCCCAGTTAGTAATCTATTAGTCCTATTGTCAATCAGTTACGATTGACACTCGCCGCCATGACCGCTTCTTCCACTCTTCAATAATAACAATGTACCTTTTTACAAAGGTTTAAATAATTGCTAATCATCTTAGTGTATAGATGGTATCGACGATATAGTATATCCTTCTGTATAGGCAGGCGGATGGCTCGAACCAGTCGAAACCATAATTACACTAACGGCCGCCTTTCGCATTCCAATTAATTCGCTCATTAAATCCGAGATGGTAATAACAGATACCAAGATTGACTAATATTTCAGAGCAACTGTTTCCTATCTCTATGACTTCAATATGTGCTTCAGCTACTTCAATGCTGTTAATTAGACTGAATTTAATACGACTACTTACCTAAAATTTTAGTACCTACCTCGGGTTAGGATTTCTAGATTCTAATTCATCATATAAATGAGATAATTATGTATACGTGTACGTACTTGTACGTAACCTAACCTACGTATACGTAATTAAATAAAACAAGTATTATTCTACATTTACAATTATTTTTGAACTGTTACCACACTGAACAAGTTACTAAAATCGATCATTAATAAAGTCTTGATACCAAAAAATTCAAGACTAGAAAGAACACCTTTCGAGCTTTCAACTAATGGTGGCCGGTCGTTCTCCATTGGTGATGTCAACGAAATAGATCCACTGAAGCGGACCAGAGAATCGTAATCACAAGCCACGCAACAGGTATGTAAGATCGTAGCAGATCCGAATGATTCTAGCTAGCATGTTAAGGAGAATGTTGTGAAAGAAATAACAACTTAATATAGTTTAACCACAAACTTTTGTTAAAGCTGATAAGGTAAGCCTCGTAAGATCATCGTGATAGAAACGTCAGCGTTTCTGGGGGTCGTGCCTGTCCCGTCCGGTGACGCTATAAAGGTCAATACGGCCAACAGCAACTCTACATTTGAAAAAAATGGGCATCGTGTCGATTTGCCAGCGATGTGTCAAAACGCTGATTAAGTCACGTAGCAAGTGAGTTAGGCCAACGACGCGAAAACACCGTTTACCAATAATTTCTCTTTGCGTAAGTTGTAATACGAAAATATGGAAACTCATAAGCTATCCAAGCTTTCTTCGGGATCGATAACTGGGTATGAACACATAAAGTTTATTAGCGAAGTTTTTTGCTCGGAGGCAGATAAATTTATGTTACGACGTACCCTTTGGAGTGTATCATTTCCGGAACAAGTCGCTTTGTCGTCGAACATATTTTATTTTCCCGGATTAATGGACTGATTTCCATAAAAAAGCCGTTCGCTTTTTGCGTCCGTCAACGCTGGCTAGGCGCACGTGTCGAATTGGATATAAATATTTTTTATTTTCTTGTACAAAAGAAACTCATAAACAAAGTTCATGTTTTTCACTTAACCACTTACGAGTAAGAACGGTGCCTACTTGGTATGATTATCTGCATGAACTTATGTAATTGAGTAACAAACAAACATACATCCTTTTGCATTTATGATATTGTAAGGAGCATCAGAATAAATGCGTAAACATAAATATCATTTAACTTTGTACTAAAAAATTATTTTAGTTGTGCTGTTCGAAATGGGTATTCCGTAGGTATTCCATCTATCTATCCATCCTACCTAAGTATCTATGCTAGCTTGTTATCAGTGTTTGTTGTAACATGCACCCTCGCTGAAGTGTCCATTTTTACGTAAACATGCATTTTCTCACCGAATGCCATACCCCGATGTTTCTGCGTCATTAAACATTGAATATAGTTTCCGCACTTTATTTTGCCTGTTTTTGAATAGCGCTACAACTTCTTATGTAGAGTACCTATTGCATGAATCCCTTATTATTTTGAAGATAGTTATAATTTAATCATTAATTTACATTACAATACCAAATCCAAACCTTTATATGTAGCTCATGAGTATGAGCTATTGAAAAATGTCAACTTTGTCATAATTTGCGGATTATACAATGACTTACTTAACTCTCCTATTTGAATTGTCAAGGTCAGTCACATGTTTTCATGAGCAGCAGTGACCACTTAAGATTTCTGCATGCGCGTAGGTACTTTGTTTACATAAAACGTACACTCAGACGCGGCTTTTGTATTTTGCTTCGTCGGTAACGTCGTACAGCTGTCACGAACTGTAGGGCCCTTTATCTACTGGTTTCCTTCCAACGAGCTATCGCGGGATTATCACCCAGGCTAGGCGGCGCAATATTTAAGGATTTTCAGTCTTGCCGTGACGAGTGCTGCTCTCTGGTCTGAACTATGCAGTACAACATCGACAAGGCTATCATTGCAGATACACTACCCAAAGTCGAAATGAAAAACACAAAGTTTTTAACATTGTTTAAGCTATTACCATTTAATTTTATATCGTCGAACACAGCAATAATAATACAATAGGTACATGATTTTAACGAAGTAATTTTCTGCCATAATTCGTTCAATAATAAATCAACCGTTAATCTAGTCACGATTTATTTAAATTTGCTTTACAGTCTTGACATAGTTCACTAGATTGAAATAGGTAGATACCCAAACTAAAATATTCTTAGCATGATAATGCTTAATTCTTGACATATTTTATATAATGCGCGCCCGGGGCAAGCTGGCCGACACTATGTCTAATAAATTTATGGACGTTCATTTTCATGTTGATCGGCGTTCGAAATTATAATCGTCGCGCTTGGGGCGCGGCGCGTGAGGCGACTTCCCGCGACCAGCGCGCGACGTGACCGTACTCGGCCTGGCATTAAAAAAACGAAGATATCGAAAGTATTTTCAAGAATTACGTCGATATTTAGGATGCCGGCGTAATTCAAAACTCCTGCGTGACTCTACTCTACCTGGCCTTAAAAAGCAAATATGTCAAAAGAATTTTTAAGAATAACGTCCATATTAATAGGTATTTAAGAAAAATTGAGACATAAAGCATAAGTTCCAAATAATGTCCTCAACCGCGAGAGCGTCAAAATTTTTAAATTAAATGGATATGCAGTCCAAATAGTGTTTGGATAGTCATTCAAACGGCTTTACACAAATCTACTATCATTGCTACTGAAAATAGGTAAGGTGTTAAATCGTTCGTATATAGCCAACAGTTTCCCTGTTGGCTTAACGTCCCTGTTCCCTGTAACGTTTAACTGTCTTAGTTTTAGCCAAAATAAAATGAGTGTACTATTTATAGTTTTATGGATTTACCATCTGTGACGGTCCCAGGCAGGTCCAGTTCGATCCACAATATTTCCCGAGATCGAGCTTAGATGCTAAACAGAGATATCGCACCCACGCGGCCATGAGGGCAAAGTCGTAAAATGTAAATTTATTGTGCGATATTTTACATAAATTCAAATTGACGGCCTCACATTACATCACGTAATTACGTCCCGCACAATTATTATAATTTTCCTATAATAGCACCCATGAGGACGTGCGAAAAAACAATTTTATAACGTAATCCATATTGATTTATAACCGTTTTGGCATTACCAACAGAGAGAAAGAAGGAAAAATCCAGTAAACGTACCAGTTGCACAGTACAGTTTAAAGGTACAAGTTCGTTGTTTACAAATAGATACTTAGCGATTCCCTCGGTTTGCTTTTAAATTTTATGAGATTTAGAATACATATTTTTATTTTTAGTAATCAATTTTTTGTAAGTATTTGTAATTATAAGTAATTTGTATTTCGTAAGAATAAGTATTTCTAGTAAATAGTAAAGGGTAGGCAGCTGTAGGAATCTTTGAAGATAACTAACTAACGAGAATTTCACATACCTACTGTGAATCCTGAATCTGGATCCAGAGGAGAGCTGTTTTTTAATTTATGGAATAATAACTGTGTTTTGCTAAAACTACGTGATTACGATTTATCAAAGATTTATTTAGCATGTACCCAAAATTCACGTAAGACACTTTTCATCGTTGCTGTCAATCTGAAATGGGCCTTAATCTTAGGAGTTTAATGATGGAGTATAGAGTAGAGTAGAAATTTAGCAGAATCATATTTTATTCTAATGGTACCTATAGGTAGATACGTAAGTTGATGTACGATAGGTAGGACCTACTCAACGCTAAATAGTTATTGGGAGAATGATCATTTCGAATGTGGCACAATAATGTACATAATTCTCTTTTAACAAGTGTCTTAGACCCAAGTCTTAAGCCGTCTTTATTTATTTGGACAATTAAGGAAACATTATATTTACAAATTTTTATTCCATAATAATGACTTTCAAGATGTGAGTCGTGGAAAGATCATTAACGTAGAAACGAACCTTATAGTAATTATAACGTATGTAAACAGCTGCGTCTACGCGGTCACGGCATCCCTAAGCCTTTCCACGCAATCAGCGATTCATCTAACGATTCTGACCAAAAAGATTTTAATTATACCCTGTATTCCAAAATGTTACTTCAGATCGTGATTTTAATTACAAGCTCCGTTCCTGATTTATCGTGAGCCCACGTGTGCGGATGATTTATGAAATGAAATCTAAGAAAAAGCGAAAACAAAACGTTCAGATCAATTACGTCCAATTACGTATTTCTCTTTAAAGCGAACGCGGAACATTTATCAGGAATTAGAACCTAATATCGTAGCGTTTGTTCGTGGTTTGTAATTAATTCTTTCATTAATTGCTTCAGTTACGAAGCGCCGCATCGCAATTGAAGTCCTATGAATCCTGGCTTCTCGCGCACAGCGCGAATGCGAACACCTTTCTTGTACATAACCACATGTAATTAAATCTTCGAATAGTGTAATTATGTCCTTTGCCCCATTTGTTCGGTGGCAATTATTCTACGTGATTACAGGCTACTCGCTACGTGCTATTCAAAATTAAATTCTTAGTGAGTGATACCTACGTGAGCGATGAAATTTTCCATTGGAAAGTGGGAATTTTAATTGATGGATTTAGAATTCCTAATCAAATAGCGCCTCAAATAAGCTTCCAAGACACGGTGGCACTTAATAACTTTGTATTATGGTTAGAAACTGTTATTCGAGTAATAGTAGACACTTGCCAGCAATTACAGCTTTTGTTATACTTAGTTTTTATTTCAAATACGGTATTAGTTGGTCGGCGGTTTGTTATTGTTAGGTATCGTTTTATATTTTTATGGAAACACGGAGTAATTAATGTTTGCCTTTCTTATTGTCATTTAATTTACTAAAATTCCGTGATGGAAGGCTTTTGTTCTTCGTTTGGTGTTCTTTGCTAGCGGTGGAAGGAAATCGAACCTCTGTAACTTGCACCTTTTCTTTAACTTTGAGGATGTAAGTATGTTATGTAAAATTGTAAATTGATTCGATCTTTATGATTGACCCTATCGAGTGATGCCGTAAAAATACAGAATGTTATTTTTTCGGATTTTAGTCGGTTCAATTCCCGGGTGTGGCAAGCGAATTTAAAAAAATCTTTAATGCAGTTTTGCTTCTTTCTAAAAATAAAGGAATGTTTTCTTTGACTAAAATTGCCTACTACTCCACTTTTTGATCTGGATAGGATTGAGAATATAATAGTTTTGTGAAGTCGGTCAAAAGGTGCAACATTGATTGGTATATATTATAAACTGAAATATTAACTTGATTTACTCATAGGATTATTCTATTTATACAAGATGTCATAAGCCTCGGTGGCGCAGTAGGCAGCGCGTAAGTCTCATAATCTTAAGGTCGTGAGTTCGATCCTCACCCGGGGCAAACTTTTTCTAGTTTATATATTGAGTAAATAATTCATTTTTGTTCGTTAGTTGATAAATCTGTAGTTTGATCGCAAGACAACTATTGTTATATGATAATTTGTTACTTTATTTAATTGTATTCGCGTATTTCTTGGATTTGTGATGGAAAAGAGTTATACAGATAGAGGTATTTATTCATTAGCAGCACACATATTTTGGCATTTGATTATGATAACAAAATCCATTATTTCATATTGATATGTCTTCAGTAACAAGTAAGTGCTTTTTACTTCACATAGCGATTGCATGTCAAAACACAAATACGCAATGTGAAGTGCCGCAATAAGGAACATAAAAGCGGTGAAAACATTTGCCGAACAAACAAAGTTATTGTTTTGCGGCAGCCCCCATCCAGCGGTCGCAAATCAGCCATATGCTGTGATCGGAATACTGGCAGCGGGAAATGACCGCCGCCATTCATCATGCCGCCACAAAATAGCTCCACATTTTCATATTCACTACCTACTCTGTGGGAAAAAAACGAGCAAAGCCCATATCGCTACGTCTCGTAGGTTCCGTAGCAGTGCCAAAATTAATCTTTTATTTCTGACAATATTTTTATATTTTATATTCAATTTTATTTTCACTTTATTCAGGTATAATTTATTTGATTGTTAATCTGTCTATGTCATACCAATTTATAATGTTGAATGTTCCAATAAATTCTTAGAACATAAATCTTTTTCACAGCGATATTCTTAATTACATTATTTACTTTTACTTATTAAGAACCAAAATCAAGTCTGTGTAATAACGGACTATTTGAGAAATTTCAAAGTAAAAAGTTTATAATAAATTGAATTAGGGAGAAAAATTTATTAAATTGATGAAACTTTACATGTTATATTCACATGAGAGAAAACAATGGCGCGGCGGGTTTGATGTATTCAAATTGGTTTTCAAACCCTCACGGGTCGCTAAAACCCGAACGACCTTACACTCTTCGCGATAAAGCCGTTAAAGGAGCGATCGTTTTGCCCTTTTTAAGAAATTTAACATGTGGAATGCAGTTTTAACATTTCACAGCAAGGGGAGCTTGCGGTCGCGGTAATGACGAGCGGCTAATATTTGTCTTCCGGCTGCATTAGGCAAGTAATGAACCTAATTGGTTTATTAAGGCTTTTTCCAAAAAAATGTAGGCGTGAAATAAATTTATCGCTTTGTTTTTAATGTCACTACATTTTGAAGTTTAGTATTAAGAGTCCTGCCGTGTTTTTCTATGGAAATAGTTACCTACCTACTTATGTCGTTCGTGCCTTGGATTGCACCACCTCCGCACCTATTTCCACCGTAAAATAATAGTTTTCCAACAATTGTGTTTTGGACGGAAGGGTGCGGATGCCGGTTACACTTGTACAAGAGGCGACCACCTCAGTCCTCAGGGGTAGCAACGCATCTGTGACCACCTTCAAGTAGGACAAATACTAACGATTACTAACTGGACTACTAATACAAATATTACAAATATTAATTAATCATTGTCATAAATTTTTGGATGAATCTGCATCTGATATCCGATTAAACGATATTATGCTTAAAACATACTATTGCGTGTAAAGTCTCTGAGGATAATATGTGTTTTCTCCTTCAACTACATGTAATCATGTTGTTATGACCATTCTTAGGAAATGGTTATGTTACTTCGAGGACTGTTTTATGCGGCACTTAAATTTTTCTTTTTTCTTGTACTATGAACAGGTTGACTTAGCTTTATTTTTTTAAGTAAAAACGTAAAAAACAAGAAACAGAAGTTGCTTCTGCGTCATGTTCAAAAATGCCAAAGTGTTCAAAGAGTTCAAAGTGTTGTTTTTTACAACGATATTTTTCAATTCATTTTATTTTGTGAACATAATAAACTGAATTCAAATGGTACAGCCTAACAGAATTTATATTGGGTAGTTTAGAATGTCTGTATAAAGACTTGTAGTTGAACTGCTCATTACTTAAACGGATATACTATTCTAAACGGATATTTTCAACATTTACAACTTAAATAACTTATTGGTATAAGTTAGTAGGCAAAATGTATTCTATGTGTTATGGGTTCTGGAAGTATGATTGGCAACCGTACCTACCTTCCAGAAAATGGATTGAAAAACCAGTTGCATTATGGCGGAAATTAGTGTGGCAGTTCTCTCGCTCGGTACAAACCAAACATATCTCCTAGTTAAAATCAAGATTTAAGAAATAGCATGGGTAAGTATTTAAACTGTATTTATGCTTTAAAGGCTCCAATCAAAATCATCAAGTTGTGGGATGACGTCACCCCTCTTGTGTTCAGCGCGCGGACGATGCTGGAATTAATTTTCGCTGCAATTACCCACTCGCGTTACTAATTGAGACTTCAAAGAGCGGCGACCGTCGCGACATGGCTTTATTATCTTCCTTTGTGACTATCAGCCTCCTATCTACCAAGATAGATAGGCGTTTTAAATGGCAGGAGAATAATATTAACAAAAAGAAAATAACTGAATTTTGTCCACAATGTTGTTAGGTACTTTTCATTCACGTATCTGTATCTCTACTAGGCACGTTAAGACCATCATAGATTGGTATTGGTATATGGTCAAGTATAGCACATACTTGACCATATACCCTATACCATATACCAATGGTTGGAGGGGAATATCTATTCATATTAGGCATAGGCACGAAATAACTGAAATATTTGCTACGTCAAAAATATACCATCGAAAAAGTGATACCGTTCCCCTTATTCCGTGTACACCCGTAACATTTACGAGTTAAATATATCTAAGCGTAATAAAAACAATGAAGTAGTTGTTTTTTTAATAAATCTGCATAAACTTCCTCGATCCTGCTTGAATCGTAATTTTTGTAAATGCAATAAATAGGAGTAGGTACTTACTTACAAAATAAAAGTAAATGTTAATACGAAACACGACCGCCATATTGAAAAAGCTTTTCCAACGGCGCATGTAATACCTGGCCGTGGTCTCTGGCCCGCGGCGACGCACTCGCCGTCTGTCGATCGACCGCAATATGGGGTCACCTGATAATGCCCGCGCAATTACGCCACCATTACCCGCACTCGTTGCCTTCTCAAATACTTCTTGTTACACGATCAAATGTCGCGGACGTGACTGGCCACGTCGCCACCACTGCGCTATCTAGATTCGATGCAAATTATTCGCAGGCGACCGCTAAAGCCTGGTTTTAGCGGAAACCGCGTGTTTTTCTCGCAGGTGGAACGTTTAAAGTTTAATTGAGCAGAAATATGGCAGGCAATACGAAAGGCAATTGATGAGTGAGCTTGAAAGCTTAAATAATGTACAAGTTACAAACTTTACACGAAGTAGGTAATTAGGCTAATTAGGTAGGTAAGTAAATTACGATAAAATATAATTTGACTAAATTGCTCAGAGTTATAGCGAAAGCAAAACAAAGGACTCGATAATTATCAGTAAATGTTCTAGGAGAAGCCTAAGGTCCAACCAAATAAAAAAAAAGAGTTAGTAGATATAGCTGGAACAAGATTGTACTCTGGTACAAGATTGTTCTAAACAACTACAAGTTTTGCAAATTCATGGCAAAGTTTATTCCTGAAAAAAAGTTGAAGGGAAGCCGACTAGTAGGCAGGGAAGTAGTACCTACAGCAAATAGCTGATCATGGTAGATGTTCATATACTTACCTAGTAGTCAGTGCTTGCGGTGGTAAGTTTTGCGTTGACACCTCAAGGTTAAGAAATTAGGTACTTTGGCAGAGCAAATTTTTATCAATTTCAGCACACTGATCTTACGAGCACTAACCAGCATTCGTACGTCACGGGGCGTCGCGGTTACTTCTTTTATACTAATTGCTTATGCTCCAATTAAATACCTTTTCGTTAGTGGTTCGTGCTAAGATCCAACTTAAGGACTCGCACCGTGTAAACCGGCCATTAAAGTCAGGACTAAGCATCAGGAGAGCGGCGCGGAGGACGGTGGCGCACGACGCCGGCGCTGGCGCGGAACAATCGATCGTGCTCGGACTACAATTTGCGTAGCGCAGCACTGGCAGAGTGGCAGCTCCTCCGGCAATTTGTGTCCGTCGCTTCGGTTTGCCGTTACTCCGTAAACGCTACTGGAATATTATGTAGCCTGTGGTTGAGTTCCCAGTTTTAAACGCACAGTCGTCCGGACGAGTGAGATACACGCTAATTATGGGCAATTTTCAAAATCGATCGCCGAGCTTTCGCGCTGGCTGGCTTCCTGCGTTCGCTCGTTCTCGATAGAATGCAACAAACATGCAGTGTTAAGACCGCGATCTGTTCTCGCTTTGTGCTCTTATTTGTGGCCGGGCCGCGCTGCCATTTGGTATTCGAAACTCTTGGCATGCATTGATAATGCTAATCTACCATTTTAAGACGGTTAGTTTATATACAGCAGCGAATAGTTCTGTTTTTATCTTGTTGTGATTAAAGTAAGCCTTTGTCCATTTGTGTATCAGTTTGTGGCATCGTAGCTTCTGAAGCAATGTTTTTTTTGTTTAAAAGCGAGTACCTAATTATGGGATGGTACATTTATTATTTTCTCTAAATTTTTTGGGTACCTATAGGTACTTATTATAAGTTAAGTTAGTAAAAAATTATTTTATTCTAAAATTAAACTGGTGTTATACAGGAAAAAAACGTCGTTATGACGACATTTACTGTTTATTGTACTTGTAACTAAGTATTACTATTTGTAGTTGTTCTGTACCCATATTGGATAAATAAGTATCTATATGAGCAAAACAAATCGGAGAGGTTTGCGCTGGCTACCTTTTAATGAAGGTATCATCGAAAGATGGAGACTGATCTAAGGAGTAACCTTGCGTCATAGCCGATGCTGTGCAATTACGGGGTGATCAATAGCTTCTAGATTACATCTCAATAATCCTTGTTCGAGATATTGTTCGAGATTGCGCGACGAGCGTGCGCTCGTCTACTATTTGCGCGTTACGGTATTCCATCTCGAGTGGCGTTGTTATTTCATTAAAGCAGCAATGTGGTCGAGGCAAACTTATGTAGAATTAATAACCAGTATTCCCAGTATAGAGATAGAATGTGTCACTAACTAATAATGGCGTTAGAGAGGATATTAAGCATGCACGTCTTGGGTCGCGAGTGCACGCCGGTGACGGTCAGGACGCGGTAATTGATGACGTCGCGGGCAAGCGGTGTCCGCCCATTTTCCGTCAATTTTCGTCTCTTGACTGATGGTAGCCGGCCCCGCCCAGGCCGCGCCGTCCCGGGGACACCCGCGGTCGGCACGCGCCGCGCTAAATTTAAATGGGATGAACTTGTACCGGGCGGCCGCCGACAAGGAATGTAAACGGCATGGAACGTTAATCATATATTTGTGACAGATACACTCGGAGATGTCGTCGGACGGCCGCTTAAAAATTGGCTATTTGATCTCCGGATAACTCAAGATTTATCACTTTCAAGCTTCTGTCTTAAGCAAGTCATCTCCGTGGCAAGCGTGTATCAAATTGTTGTTTTTCTTCAACACAACGTTTTGCTTTACTGCTGCTATAAATATTAACATGCACCCAGCACCGCACCTTTACCGTACCGGACCGTGTTTAAAATTGGTACTAAAGTAGCTACCTAAAAGACTTATCTAATAGTTCCCCTCGATTGAACAAAGGTAAAGAGAAAGTATCGCTTAGTCTACCCTCTACAAAGGTTCTTAAGGATATAAACACAGAATACCTAATGGCAAGTAAACTGTAGAGATCCCTCGTTGCCATGAAAAACCTCTCTAAGTGCAATAGGTTTGTTGGATTGTAGAATTGATTACGTCAGGATGTGCGCGGCATAAAACCAATGGTAGCATTTATATAGGCCATAGAAACATTATGCCATTAGCCATAGCTACTAGATGCCAGTTGGTTCTACTAGTACTACTTAGGTCATATTATTTAATCATCAACGTTCGTTAGAGTGCGGCAAATATTACTAAAGGTACGTTTTAGTACGCGAAGACGTGACGAGCGACCGAAACCCGAGCAGTTTTTTGTGTTTTATTGTTTTATTCAAACCACAAACTAAATAAACTACTTACATATTACAATAATGCAGCTGCGTTACGAAGTTTAGTTTTTCTTGGTGGACAACTGCATCCCTTTCGTCCCCCCTCTTCATTCGACTCATAACATTTATGTTAAAAGTCTTGTGATTTCAACCTACATTTCAACAAAGCAAACGATATTTTTTTTATTGAATGGATTTAACGAATATTGTGATTTAGAGAAAATACAAATAAGTATTCCTGAAATGTAGGCATTTCTTAACGTGGGCAATAAGTACCTACTAAGATCGGGCTTTGACATATTTCTTAAAACGAACTAGCATTCGTACCAATTTAAATCAAAAAATAATGAGAGTTTAGCTGAAGTAGTAATCAAAAATTATTTGATATTAATAAGAGTAAGTAGAAACATTTGAAAACGTTACACGATAAATAAAAATCGAATACGCCTTTAATCTCACAGCAAACAACAAAGTAAAACTTCTTTGGCGCAAATGAAAACAATACACGACTCCCAGATGGCGCAAAAACATCGAGCGAGCAAAGTGGCGAAGTCATGTGAGATTGTTTTTGCCGAGATTGGCTGATCAATGGAGGCAGAAGCAGGTCGCTCTGATGAGAGGCGTCATGCGAGCCGCACGTGTTGCTTTGTAGCGCCTATTTTCTTGTCAAGAAACCTGTTAACCGTCATTGTCGAATGTAGTTAATTGTGAAGAGGTCAAATCTAAACTGAGCTCTTGATTGCGGCTTGCTAGTAGTGTTGGTCAGCTTTTAGGTTATTCCATGAGTCTATTTCGGTATGTTGAATGGGTAATAATCGTTATTAGAGCGCATACTTAATACGTTCTTCATTTTTAGCGCTTCGTAAAAAACGGAACTTAATACTAAATCTTTGCCCGTAGCTTTTCGGTCTTATTCCGTCAACCAGTGTTTCACAAAGTAGTCTTACCACAGATGCTTGTGTGTATAATTTCTACAAATATTAACGGCCCCTGAAACACATTTACAAGTATTAAAACAGCTCATTCGCATGTCACGGGCATTCGCAGGGCAGACGGCAGGAGTGTCGAAAGTCCGCAATTGGTTTGAACTTCTGACCGCGTACGATCTTGGTTAACTATTTTGATCAGTTACCATTGACACTAGCCGTTGTGCTATGATCGCTCGAACTGTACCTACTTGAAACGGCACCGCATCGCATAATCACAATCACACACCAAAACTCTGTGATCAAACAAAATACAGTAAACCCCTCGTTGAAGCCGCACCTGACAGGCACGTCCATCAACAAAAATTAATTTATACGACGATGAAAACTGCATACATATTAGGGTATATTATTATAAGTTACGAAGCTCAAGTATTTAGTATAATGTGCGTATCGTTAAGTTATTATGAGGTGCATGATATAGAGCAATTAGCGAGTTTGTCGTTAATAATAGTCTGGTGTAGAAATATCTCTTATATTTCATGAATTATAATAAGAGCTTAATATACTTACTCTGGCAAAAGTAATTTATCATTGCGTGATGCAAGTGGTTTGGTAGCGTAGTTAACTGTCCTATCATTTTGGTGATTGTTATAATCATACTTGTATCACTAAGATATATAATAATAACATGCGGTTCACTAAGATGAATCACTAAGATATATGATAATAATAATAACATGCGGTTTAACTAAATATAAATAGAATATTTAGACAGTCAAACAATTTAGATAAAATTATACCTCATAGGTAGGTACTTATACCTACTTAATTTTGGCTATTGGCATATAAAAGCGGTTTGCCAAATCAATAAACGATGAACGTCAAACGATTAGCAAGATATTGATTTTATTTACCGGGTTAACAAAAAGAAGGTTCTGTATGTTCCTCTTATCTAGGTACCTACCTATTATCTTCAGAACAGCTGATGGAGCTAAGTACTTGATGATGGAACTAATGGAGTTACTTTTCCGAAAGGTTTTACATCTATAATAATATTAATATATAATAATAATAAATAATAACATAATAATCCGAAAGTAACTGTCTGTCTGTCAGTCTGTAACATATTCACGGCCAATGCGCTGTGCCGATTGTAATGAAATCGGATATAAAGATAGTTTGACGCCTGAGGAAGACCATAGACATAAAATTTTTTTTTCAAAAAATCGTCTCTTGGTTTGATTGAATAGAGGATGACAGTTTGTATGGGAAAATGACATTTACGCGGGCGGAGCCGTGGGTAACATCTAGTTATTAATACATAAGGATATAATTCTAATTTACATAATTTCATGCATGAGTATTAAAAGCAGATCCCTTTTCTAAGAAAAAGTGTTACTTTATAACTAATTGTTTGTAGTTAAAACTGAAAGATTGCAGGTTATCAATGCATAATGGAAGGCGTCGTAATTTGTTTACAGTGTTTACAATCAAGCAAGTAGGTATAGTTAGTACAGGTGCAATGCAGGTATCACGAAGATAATAACAGAGGTTTATCGGCGCGGTACATTCAAGTATTTACCTATTATAGAACACCGATTTCTCCCCGCAGTGGAAACCTGTTACTCGTAAATAGTTACTTAAATACTTATTCAGTGCAGAACAGTGAAGATACGGCTGGATTTATTATAGGAATGTGTAAGTTTTTTTATTTATTGATATGGAAATTTGGAAATGCCACCTCCTCCTAGCCTATACGCACTCTAGTTTTATCCATTAGCGGTTTGTTCAATGAAGTTTTATCCATCGACCATAATATTGGGCGATGCTTTAGCTGCAATATTTTTAATTTTGATTTTATTGTTATTAGCTGCAAAACCATGAGGGTAAGTATCCAGTCCCAGACTTTACTGCGTTGATTATTATGAAACAAATAGGTACCACAGGATACATAGGTACCTATATTCGAAAGAAGTGACAGATATAGTATAAAGTAACCTCTCACTGTCGCGAAACTCCGTGATTTATGATCTGCGCAGCGAGCCAACCGTGACTGCGACGGAGCCAACCATTATCGCGACACTACCATTTCCACTTATTGAAATAACCACCGCAACCACGGGCTTTATTGTGTTTTCGAGACATTTACAAAGTGCCTAATGACAAGATGTCTTTACACTTAACTACAAAAAAAAACACCAGGTACCCAACCCGAACACGAAATAATGAGTTAAAGCAGTAGTGAACAGTTTTATACATTGATAAGTAAATTTTCCATGTCAGGTTAACTTACGTATACATTTCGCTGAAATACCAAGCAAGTAGACACAAATAACTGCTATATGAAATATAAATTCTCTAAAAGTACCTAGGTATATCCCTTTCAATAAAGTGACAGTGGTTATTGAATATTCATGGTGTCCCATTGAATACGTGAGCGTAGAGACGAAGCGTGATATCACCGCGGGCCGCTCCGGGTCGGTTGACGCAAGCCGTTGTAAATCGCGCGGGGCGGGGCAATCGATACAGGCCGCGATAGCCTCGTGATTTACCTACCAAATAATAAAGGAACGTATCCACCAATCGAACGCTCTTATCGATAATTAATTCCACAATTTCCCATCCGATGTTAATTAACTCTACCACAGCACACGACCATTACGACGTTTTGTTTATCGATGAGTAAGTTCGATAATCCACGGATTAAATCACTGCGAGCCTTAAGACGAGAACGAGTTTAGGAGTCTGCGAGGAAAAGTCGAAGAAGCGAAGGGTCGGGCGACTCGGGCGTCACGCTGCCTACACACGACGGAAACGTACCGCTCATGCATTATTCAAAAGCGAAGGCAAATACAAATAAATAGGCACGAAATAAATACAAACAGGCTGAATGGAGTCACGGCGGTGGGCGGGGCCGCGCGACATAAATATCGACGCCTCATATAGCGGCGGATATCTGCCGGCTATTTCGGACGGGACGCCTCCAGCGACCTCAGCTACTTTATGACACTCAACAGTTCCACATGTTGCTAGACACTTTCACTAATGTGACAAATGATTTGTTGTTACCACATAAATTTTAGAATTACCAAGACCACAAAGTACACGAAGGTAGTTCAAAGCTTGTTTTACATTAAGAAGAACAACTACTTTACAAGTAGGTAATTACTTTGTTGAAATAATATAATTTTCGGTACCCGTCTACAGGTTTTAACAAGAGTAGACATTATCACAATGTCGTCTTTGGCATTGGACTGAAAGTGACGAGTCTATTTTGCAATAAAAATATGAAAGCTCCCTAATAAAGTTGATCATCTTGATCGTAATGGTCAATTAATTGTCACATGAATAAATCATGCCATCAAGGAACGCCGCCGCGTAGAGACAAGTACCTCCGAAATAATCATATCCCATCAAATTATGTTGTAACCAACGTAAAAGACACAATTATATCATTACCTACTAGCAGCTGTATAGCAGCTTGTTACGTGGACTTCAGGGCTGCCAGAGCTTTATAAGAATCAAGATTGATACATTTATTGTTGGAGCTGTAAGTAGATAAATCGCTGATATAGACAAATAACTAGTTACTCAAATGTAACGAGCTCATTAGTCTCATGAGTCATGGTCTTAACCTAATGTGCACGATAAATAATAATCCTTAATACTTAAAAAAAAAAAAGTAGAATCGTTAATGAGCCCAAAACAAGGAAGGTTCTATTCTAGAGTATTCCCCCATTCAAAGTCTAGAGAGTTAACGCATAAAATAAAACAAAATGTACGCTATGTAGGTACTTAGGTACTAAGTTACGTTACGTATGGACCTACTTTAACTTTAACGAAAGTTTAAGTAATATTATAAGTCTTAAAATAAGCATTACTTAATACACATACGCTTGAATGCCCATTCCTCCCTCCCCTTTGCTATCACCACATTGTGAAACTTGTGTGAAGCTGTAGGTACCTACTTTGTTCTTTCTGAGTCAGGTTACAGATTATTCATTATTGGGAGTGATCACGTATCACCAGGGAACTGCGATCCCGTTAGTTCCTTATATTTTATTATAAAAAATCAACGTAATTGTCGACAACATTGAACACGAGGTTACGAATTACGTATGCAATATTTATCTTCAGTGCGTGCCCGATATGACCGCATGCAGGATTCCGTCCACTCTGCTCAAATTACGTGCAATTTATGGCCCAAGAAGTAGGTAGGTATAGTTTATTAGCATATAATAATTTACAGCCGATTACTTTTGAAATCGGCAATTTTCTCTGAATTGTAAATTCACTAGTTTCAATGGCTTCATTATAAGGTAATTGACGCTAAGAAATTTAAAGCTTAATTTTTACTGGCAGAAACTTTTTTTTTGATAAATGCAAAACATTGTCGTTTCTAGTTAAAATACATACTTATATAACCAAATACCTATGTACCTAAGTCCCAAGTAAAAACTACACTTAAATAATGATTAGATCGGAATATAAACAAATCGGAATATAATAGATAAATCGGAAATCAAAAATAAACAATTTGTTGAGCCAAAACGTAGGTAACCTTATTTGTTGTATGCACTCAGAAAATTCCATTGAATGTATGTTTTTACCATATAAATAATTTTCCCGTTATTTCCTAACAATCACACAACGATGAATTCCAATAGAATCCTGATTTCGGTTGTAGTGTTAATGTTGTTATCGTTCACAGTGTGCCAAATCGGTCTCGTGACAATGATATAATAATTTTACCGTCAACAACTACCTAATACTTTATGCGGTTGTCTTTCTCCCTGTAAAAACTAAATAATTTATGACCTTAGTGCCTATCTGGTGTTTCATTAGATACTTTTTATAAAGGTAGAGTCGGCGAGGTGTTTGTACACTATATGAAATAGTCTCACAACTCAAAGTACCTCTATTAAAATGCAAGTAGGTGCAATCATAATAAAATAAGAACGTACACTAAACATATAACATATTAACAACGAACTTTCGTTGCTTCGAATATTATCGTAATAACTTTGTGGTTAGGTTATTTAATGGCACATAATTGGCAGGTAATTTGCGAAACATAAAATTTTAATTGAAACCCTGAGTCGATTTCTCTATGACCCGAGTAAAAAGCCCAGCGTCGCCCACTTGTCCACTGCTCATAAATTGCACGAATCGCCATAAATTGCGTAAATCGCCATAAATTGCACAAAATCGCCAATTACAAAGATGATGTCGGGAGCGAGCTATATGTACGAATACAAGCGTGTTTGCGCCCATGACGTGCGAAAATAAACGTAAATCCCAATGTTTTTTTGGCATAGCACTATGCCCGTCAATGTTATAATACTTATACTAATCATGTTGATTACATTTAATATTTGCTGTAATTTGATACAAGTTTACTTTATTAATTATTTCATATTAATGCCATTAATGCTGGACAGTTTTGACAGTGTTATTATATTTAAAGTGATAATGATAATATTTATTCATTTATGGCGAAATTATTCTTTTTTTGGGCCAGTTTTTACCACAGAAGATACATTTTCTACGGGGTAGAATCGGGATAGATCGTCATCATGCAAATTGCTTATAGTTTATTCTGCATTTAATTCTAAGCAGGCATGAGAATATTGATTTTATCTTTGTCTTTGTATCCTTGTTATCTATTCATACCTATGTCAAATGAATTTTACCTATCTATATATTTCTTGACTGTTTTACCAATCAGTTATATGAATCTGAAAAAAAGCTGTTATCAATGTGATATTTAATCTAACACAGCTAACTTACACTACCAGTCCTCATTTCAAACCTTAAGGAATACTTACTAACCGTCCTTACAACTTCAGGCTAATTGACACTAGTCCCATCCCACAGTCCTCTGGGAGGTGAGTCGCAAGTGCCCATGAGCGGCCACTTGTGACCGCTGCATGCTCGTTAGCTCCTTTTCATATCCCACAACCAGAACTTCATAACGTATTTTACTAAACATAAAAAAAGATTTAATGAACATCCGTTTTGTTGTACGTTCATTTTTATGCTATTGTTGTAGGTACGTCAAGGGGTTAAAATTACTATAAATAAAATACTTAATATGAAAATTAAATCAACTTGTCGGAGCATCAAACTCTGACTCATTAAGACTGTACACATTATCCTCTTTGACCTTTATGTTCTTAACCCCCAAACTAAATACATAATGATGCCAATTTAGTCTTCAAATTTTAGCACGAAAATCTCATCAAGTCTGGAATGATATTGTCCCTCAAAACACGAAGTCCTTTGCGGACAGGATCGCTCGAATAAAAGGCAGTGTTATTATGTGGGTAAAACAAAATTCCCCATAATGGCCTCATTATATGGCGAAAATTGCCCGAGAGCTTTTTTGTGCGGTAATATAAATGTATTTGTAATAGCGTTTTAGAAATATTGCGAAGAAACGGGTCAAGATCAGGAATCAGGCGGCGCCTGATTACAGAAACTTAATTTATTTTCGTCTCAAAAAAACGTAAATTTGTCTGAAGCGGCGCGGCGTGGGAAACGACCCTGTCGCCAGCGGCCTCTATTACGTCATTATTTTCTATTAGATTTTGTATTAAATCAAAGGTTAATTACAAATCGATACGCCCTATGATGTAGCTTTAAGTTTATTAACTTTGATGAAATAATCAATTTAATTTCGTGAGCGTAGCAACGAGGAACTTTGGAGTTAAAATGTATATAAACATAACAGTAGGCTGATAAACGTGTTATTTCTGTTTCTCGTTAATGCTGCATTGGATTCATCTTCTGTAGGATCCGATGCTTAGCCTAAATGCCACATTAACTTACTACCACAAGTGGTGTTGTAGTGTTGTATCTATGTAGGTAGGTGCCTTAATATTTTAAAAGCTTTGGAACTCTGATAGTGCCAACTTATAATCTACTGCTGTTATTGTTACTTCACTTTTATTACCTACTAGGTAGGTACTTTTTCTCAACTCTATTTTTACTTACTTTTAATGTAAAACGTTTCTAGTCATGAAGTACTTACGTAATAGCGAATAACTAGATATACTTAGGTAATAGATGTAAGTTTCAGACGTGTATAAATTGCTAAAGGGTGAAAGATAAACAGTGCGCACTATTTATTTCTGGCATTTGTTGGTAATGTAATGAGCTACTTACTAGGTACTTATTCCTAATGTTCATTACTTATTGCTAAGTCATGCGAGTGTCCATTTGTGGCTATTCCTGCCATTGCATAACTAATAATTAAATATCTTCCATTTTATTATAATATCTTAGGAAGGAGGTCCGGGTTTTTTGATAAAATGTTTCCATGCGTGTCTTTCAGTTAAAAACTATGCAGTTCTTTCCATCGGCGTAGATGAACCAGTCAGAGAAAACTTAGATTTAATTAAAGTTTTCATTTGCTATTTTGGTCCTACCAAAATTTTACCGATTTACTTAGTGAAGGTGAGCAAATGTATATCAATCAACGTCGATTATAGGCATAAAAGGTCCCGCCAATTGGCGGTAATAAAGTTGGTGAATGTTAATGAATCGATTCGTTGTGTGATGTGTCATAAAACGAGCCACTGGTTCGGGTGTCGCGGGCGCTGCGCCCCGGGGGGCTGAGGGAGCCCTAATTGATTTGTGCCCCAGGCCACAATCAAAACAGATCGTATTTTATAAGACGTATCCTTAGAGGAGAGGGTGCGTAGGAGAGATTAGACGCTGAGTGCGCGATTGTTGTCGAAAGTGGTAGGTTCGATTCTGTTTGAAATTGCTCTTTGCAGCCAGGAAAAGTGGTATCCGTTTTACCATTTGATTGAATAAAAATGTCTTATCTTATGTAGTCTAGTAGTGGCTAACGTGGTCAAGAACATTTAACTTGAGTTACTAAACAGTTTTACGATCACATAACTTATTGTTCAATAACGTTAATATTGACAAAGTTATGCTGTCTTGCTCGTTTTAATTCCGTCTTATACCAAATTCTATGAAAATTACTTTCAGTGGAAACTTTATTGATCTATGTATTAGTGACATTAGTGTTCTGTTGTTTGTATAATACAAGTACTAAATGTATTGTTTGTTTCCCAAAAATAATAAAATAATATTGTTTGTCTAAATTGACCGCATTTGCTATTGGTTTCTATAAATTGAGATATGGTTTCATAAATTTTATGGTTAAACATATAAATTAAGTAAAAGAAACGAAACAGCATAGAGTGAAGCTACCAAACTGTACGCGCTGCTGTTGCAAATTCTAATGTGTTCAGTGATCAAACACAAGAAAATCAAATGATCATTTGATAAATAGTCCCGGGGAGCGGCCCGCTTCGTCGCGCTCGTAATGCGGTCAACTGGCGTACTGTTCCAACTGTCCAGGGCTGCCAACTCAGGGCGTATTATAAAAAAAACTAACTAACTAACAAAGTATTTTTATCGTTCGTTGCATTACTAACTGGACGATTACTAATATACCTGTATATCTGTCCTACCTGTAGACAATTATACCTACTTGTATATATTTGCTTAACATTGCCTGAAATAAGTAAACCATTATAATTATTATTAACTAACATGATTAACTTACACTAACAGTCTTAAGTCCCATAGTCCTATTACTAACGAATAGTAAACAACTAATATTCCTATTGACACCTAATATGTATAGATCTACTAATAAAACTAACTAGCACACCCTCACACAGTCTTATTCGAAGTTTGTCTCAGATGTCTATTGGCGGCAGTGGTTGGATTACATGCTCGTTTGCTATTCTTATGATATAAAAAAAATCGGCTAAATTAGAATCATTTATGGCACTTTCCCATGTTGACAGCGTGCTTTGTTTTTTGTATTTTGTATTTCTTGTCCTCTTTGATGAATCGTCTTTATCTTTCGTCCTTTTTGTATTTTAAAAACAGTAACAAATTTTCAGAAAAAATATCTTGAAGAATATATTACAGTGTCACTCGTTATTCTTATGAATATACCACGATTATTGGGTTCCCTTTTCACCTTTACCTCCTCAATGTCGGACAATTCAAGACCAGCTAAGTCCAGTTATGCCACGTCAAATTTTCTATTAATGTGATAAGTACCATCTAACAATGAAGGTTCGACCTGTTGAGCGTCAAAATAAATAAACCTAAAATTGCAGCTTTCTGGCATAGCTTTCCCTTGTATTGCATAGCGTAGCAGCCCTATTTTCGCTTTACGTATCATATTAGGTAC
>DWMR01000018.1:0-22087 GCA_018245355.1 Dalla costala
GGTTAAATCACTAGATCAAAAGGTTTTGTTCGTTTTAATCTTCTTATTAAGCCCGTGTTTGTCTGTACATGGCATCTAAACTATCTTACCTGCGTTCAAATAAGGAATACACGTACTAAATCTAAATTATTCTGCTTCATAGGATTTGTGGTCTCTGTCTGTCTTAGTCAATTTAGTCTAAGCCCTAAATCTAAACTGCGATGCAGCGACACCGTCCGACCAGGCGCTAACTGTGTTTGCTGTTTGCACACTCTAGCCTCTCCTCGCCTTTGAGTTGAATTCGCCTCTATTTGGTATCCCACCACACGCTCCCGCCACCCGCTGTCTAGGCAGGTGTGATGTTTTAAAGTAAAATGGTAACAACCGGCACGCACACAATAAAATCTAGGATTCGTAGCGGTCCTTCACGAAACGGTTCGCGCAATATTTTTTGCCCCATACGCGTAAACTGTTGAACTACCTTCCGCCTGAGGTCTTCTCACTGGACTTTGACATGTGGTTCTTCAAAAAAGGCGCAAAAAGAGCCCTCTTTTAGGGCCGATGACGCATTTGCGACTCCTCTGGTGTTGCGCATGTCCATAGGCGACGGTGACCACTTACCGTCAGGTGGTCCATTGCTTGTTCGTTAGGCTATGAATATATAAGGTATTCTTCCCGGGAGGGATAGTGTAGTTTTCCCTATGTTCGACCGTACAATAGCATTCCTTCGTTCGTTAAAGCTTTAGCAGTCAGTCCCTCTGAGTTCATGTGTCTAAGCTAAGCTCTATGTTATTTGCGACAAAGCAGCTCACGCTGACTGTGTTGCTGTTTACACTTAGCGTCCCAAACGGGTTAACACCTAACACTAACAGGACTAACTAACAGCCCCTCACAGTTCTATTCGAAGTTTGTCACGGTATTCTATGGGCGGCAGTTGTTGGTGGGACTCCATGCTAGTTTGCTATTCGTAAAAACATGTGTTATCCCACCAATCCTGGTGGTCCCAGACCCTGGTCCCCAACATCAGCGAAATAAATGTTATAATGACATCAAGTTTCTTAAACCTAAACCGTTTACATTACATACTACTTTCTGGATGTATTCGCTGGCCGTTCTGCGAAACAACAGGCGTATAAATATATACAATCTTCGTGTGTTCAATAAAGTATATCTCTCTATCTATTTTTAGTAGGTACTATCTCTACTATCCCCTAGAAAACATTCCAAGCAGTCCTGATATTTCAACGTATAACGTTAAAAACTTTACTACACAAAGACACGCCTGTTGTACTTTTATACCAAAAATGTTCTTCTTACACACAACTGAAGCTTGATTCTTCTCTTAAGCTTGATATTTTGTATGTGTATTTTCCTACGTTCATGTGGTTCTGCTCTAAATTGTCTTGCTATAAAGTAGCTCCGTCCTGTTGCGTGGGCTAATTGTATTTCCTGTTTATACACTTGGCGGTCTCTCCTGACCTTCGAGTTGAAGTCACCATAACTTTCTCACGGGATTGTAGCGAGCTTTTCAGCGAAATAAGATAGGAAGTCTGTTTTTGCTAGTTTTGTTGCATTTTATTCTTAAAGTTTAACTAGATGTTTTTTTATATTAAACATTTCCAAATGATTCGCTATAACTGAATTGCAAGATGAGAAAATTAGACGTCTAGATACATTGATCATAAAATTATATTTGCTCTGACTCGGTTCAACTGATTTCAATTGTTTTTATTTAAAGAACTCGCGCTTCAATTTTGATTTCCTTTTGTTAACCTACTGATAGTCCTCCGGGATTTCCATATTATCCATATTCCATTTTATCAAGATATTCATCACACACCTATAGTAGAACCTCAATCCGCGGTTGTTACATTTTGCAGCGTATTAATGCATTTTACGCTGATGCAGACTCGGGCAATATGCACGGGTCTTTAGTTAACTGTCTGATGAAGTAACAAGCTTCCGCACTGTCGCCTCCGGCTAACTATGTTGCCTGTTTATACATTTGCCGTCCTTTGACTCGAACTCACTTCTATTTTCTTACGAACTTTATACAGCGCCTTTTCAGACGCTTCTCCGCTTCGAGAGTTTTCTCTGATAACAAGTCTGCTTTGCCAATCTGTGGTTTTCATTCCGCTCCAGAACATTATTTGATAACAAATTTTGGTATGGCTGTTCTTTATAATCTTTATCTATAAAGTCTTCAATTACAGATTTATAAATTTAATGTTGGTGTTTAATTTGTTCCATGACGACGCGAACGAAACCATGTTGAAAATTGTTTTCAGCTTGTTTTTCGATTGTCTCAAATGATAAGCTACAAGCTATAAAAGTATTTCTTTACTCTTTTTTATATTTAAGGGAATACCTTAAAATTTCTTTGAAAAAGCATATCATAAAACGAGTGGTTTGTTACAGGTTACGGGTGTGGTGGGCAGAGCAGAAATGCTGTCTTCTGTTTTCTTCTTAGGAGCTCTTCTTTGCTATTCTAAGGCTGCCAGCAAGAGACGGTATACAGGTAAAATAAAATAGTTATAATAAATCAGTTCAGAATAATGTAAAATTAAGTACCAATCTGATAGATAAATAGTATCTAGTATTGGATCTTATAAATGTATTGCATGCCTATAACCTAAAGTCTATATACGGTACTTAACAAATTTTTATGCATCGCTAGTTTTTACATTAGGTATTCAAATTTAAGATAGCAAACTAATTGTTGATATTCTAAATGTGAATGAACAAATTCACAAAACTTATGTCGGTACCAGAAACAGATGTAAACAAACAGTATAGTAATACATTTGAATTCGTATGTGAAAACAGGATTATATAACAAAGTTCCGCGAAATTCTAATACGTTGGAGCGAAGGATGCTACCTGCGAGTGCGCTCGTAACAGGAAAGTAATTTTGTTAAGCGTGCGAACTCAAATGTTCGGGAGTTTCGATTCTCCCTCCATTTTCCTTCTAAAGGGAATTGCGGTACGTAAATCCGGTAAAGTAAGGCGGCGGTACAGTCACCAAAATAAATAACTATGTAACATATATTTAGATTTAGCCAAAATTATGGATTTTGGATAAGCTTACCTTTACTTGAATATTGATTAAAATTATATCAAAATTTACTAATGTCTAAGAATTTAACAGCAGAGAAAATTTAAATAAATTCAGAAATGACGCGACAAATCGAATCGACAAATGCAATTTCGAGTCTGAGTGCTATTAAAAACACTTTAACAGCGCTATTGGGTTACGGAGAAGGTTAAAATATTGTAGGGTTGGGGCAAATTCAATCTCGTCTATCAAGTCAGTCTGGAAATTTCCAACGTGTTAATTTGAAGTAGGTACAATTGTCGAACCACCTTGGTCAGGTTTTCACGATAGCTTTGCTACTTAGGTTTTGTTATCAAGTTAATAATTTTCACAGATACGTGAACACGAACGTGTACGTTTACGTATTCTATGCACGATATATGCTGTAGGTATTATGTATATAGGTTATTCTTAGGTTAATCATAAAACCAGCAATTGTGTTTATCTAGAATTGTAATTGTGTTGTATTTGTGTTTAGTTTATATAATTTTAATACACAGGTTTCATTTGTTGTTAATTCACTAGTTCGTGTAGATTCAAGCAATTTCAAAAGTTTAGTCCTAATCTGAACTCATCAATCCTATTCCAATGTGGCTGCTTCAGTACTTTGATCCCTACTTTATGAACCCTAATATCGAGACTTTCTCTCTCAGCGATATCGCCTAATTCATATACCTTCTTAGATATAACGGAACAGTAATGCTGTCTTTGGGTGTAAGAGAACAGACTGAGATATGGAACATTAGAGCATACAATATGCCCCTTAACCCTCTTAAATACGACTTAATAAAATACAGAGTTGAGGACCTTATTGTGTCGTTGAGACCCCAGTGTCGTTGTTAGGGCTCCCTTGCCCTTATTTCGCGGTTAAGTGGGTGATAACCCGCGTACTCTCCGCAAAGTTTCAACCAAATTGTTTGAGGTCAGAGTGGACTGGCTTTACGTAATGAAAAAGCAGTGAAAAACTTGTTTTACTCTGCGATTACCAGACTTGCTTACGTTGTACGGTGAAATTGGGCTCAGGTGGACTAGTGGTAAACATTTGGAATCAGGGTTTTATGACGATCAGAGTGAGTATACCTATGTTATATTATATACATTTTAGTAGATACTTATGGTAGGTATGGTATCTTGGAAATGAACCCTCCGGAAGTGATTTGCTATTTGGAAAGTGGGCGTTGTAGAGTCCTTTGTATACAGTCGAACTACAAAAGCACAATTTTCACGCCTTTAAATGTCCAAAGTACACTAATGATTGCATCCACTACGTTCCACTGCACTGTTTAAACGGAAAATGTTGATATTTATCTGGCGTTTTTTAAATTTTCAAAGGTTTTTAATAAGTGCGTGTGATCTGGGGGCAATGACATCTTCTAGACTGAGGGTACATTGGAGTTACCGCATAGTCGAATCACTTGAGTAATCTTGATTATCTCGTCTTCCAGACTGGCGCTACCTGGCGGCGTGCACTGTATGTGTGGGAGTGGCCATGCTGTGCAAGGAGCAGGGCATCACTGTCACCGCCGTTTGCGTCGTGTACGAGCTCTTTGTGGCTCAGAAGGTCAGTATCGATCATCAACAATCATGACATTGCACTAAAACTATTTGACGACTCCGGCGCGCGTTGGTCGTGGCCCTGACTGACGAGCCGTGATTACTGAGTTGATTCCCGATCGGGGCAGACATTTATTTCGCAGATATATGTTAGTATTCGGGTCTTGGACAGTAAATTGTGTGTGTGTGGGTGTGTATCCCGCAACACAGGTAATCCGATTGGGGGGGAGTGTTGTGTGACTGTTAAAATGTTTAGTGATGAGCTCAAACACAGTTAGGTTACCATGCATCGCAGCGCATGTTAAGCAGGCGGTCCCAGTTATCGTTGTCAGAGTTGGTATGTGCTTTTTCTCCTGGCAGAAACTGGACTCCAGTCTTTCTCAGTTGTAAGGAAAGCCCCGTGCCCTGCAGTGGACACCAGCGCGTCGTTTTAGTCTAAAACTATCTAAGTTATAAAACCCCTTGCCCTGCAGGGGACCGCTGTCGATTTGTTGCTATATCTCGCTACATTTAGTCTCTAATGACATGCCGCCGTTTTTGCTAACTACTAACTGCCAATAAAATTCGTATTATAACGATTCCACAGCGCCGCAACACTGGTGGGGGACGGTCGTGGCTGGAGGCGTGGGGCAAGGGCTCGAGCTGGAGCTGCGCGTGCGGCGAGGCGGCGCGGCGCGTGGCGGCCGTGTGCTGCGCCACGCTGGCTCTGCTGGCGGCGAGACTTCACGTCATGGGCGCGCAGCTACCCGTGTTCACCCGGTTCGACAACCCGGCTGGAGCTGCGGCACCGCCTGCTAGGTACGTCTTATATCATCATCATCTACTGAGCCGCTGAAGCCGGGTTTTTACTATACGTGTGCTCTCGGACCGAGTGCACACGAGCTAAACCGTATAGGAGTCTACACGGAATTCGGTTTAAACACGTTACCGACTACAAGGTCTAATTAGCATTTGTTTCTTTGGCTCCATTTTGTTTTCATAAAATGATCCGAGTGACATCGAAGAAGAACCACGCCCGAGTCCACTCTGACAGGAAGCCGATGTCCGAGTGCGCTTAGATCACGTGTTTACATGCTATGAGGAGCGGCCGAGTAGTCAGCCGAGCGCGCTCGGTCCGAGGGCACTCGTAAAGTGAAAACCTGGCTTTAGCGGGGTGTGCTGATAGAGGCGCCTGCAAGACATGGTTGCTTTGAATAAGACTTCCGCGCGCATCTTGCAATTTTGGAAGGTGGTGTGTTGTCTCTAACCCAAATGGCATCCCGTTGCCGCCTACCAGTAGGCACCTACAGCCTTGGGGTCTCCTCTTGTAATGAGTAGGGTTGAGATGGGGCTGCGCGTGCAGAGAGATGCTGCGCCACGCTGGCTTTACCGGCGGCAAGGGCCATCAACACATCACACGTCAGGGCCACGTCATGGGCGCGCAATTGCCCGTATTTACCAGCTCCGGGGCACTTGGACCATATTAGTCATCGTTTGTCCCTGTTAAGTTAGCCGGATCCGTAGTGAATAATTTAAGTGTTGTTCCAGGCACCTCACGTTCGCATACCTGCCAGCGCTGAACGCGTGGCTGCTGATGCTGCCGGAGGCCTTGTGCTGCGACTGGACCATGGGCACGGTGGCCCTGGTGCGGTCCTGGCGGGACCCGCGGAACCTCGCCACCCTCGCGCTCGCTGCCAGCCTCATCGCCGCCGCCGTACATGCGCTGAAGACGCGCTCTTCTGCCCTGTCTATGGTGAGAATATCCTGCACCTGTATTATTTCATAAAAGTAGCATACCTACTGGCAGCGGGGCCCCTACTAATTTACCTCGAACAGGACTGTATGAGTATCAGTTTAAGTTAGTAGGTATGCTGCTTCAAGGCGATATGCTAAAGTTATCGTACGATAGAAGCGCAGAGTGACTCTGACCTGTGGCTTAAACTTTTTGAAGTTATCATATGACATTATTAAGTAAGTAATCAAATAACTTGCTATATAATATTATCAAAGGCGCATGAAGTGGGCCAACCCACACTGGCCCAATGGGGTGGAACTTTGGTTTTGTTCTCTTATAACGTTTCTGAAGTGTTATTACATTATTTACCCTTAGTTATTATATTAGTAAATTATGACGATTTTTCCTGAATAAATTTACTGTCTTTTCAGGGTCTGGCACTGCTAGTGTTGCCATTCCTGCCAGCGTCGAACCTGTTCTTTCCCGTGGGTTTCGTCGTCGCCGAACGCGTCCTCTACATGCCTTCCATGGGGTGGTGTCTTCTGGTGGCGCACGGATGGCGATTGATGGCCAAGAAACGCGCTAAGTTGGCAGCCGCTGTGCTAATATTCTTATTACTGGCGTTCAGTGCCAAGACGTACGTTAGGAATTGGGATTGGAAGACTGAATACACTATATTTGCGTCGGGACTGAAGGTTAGTTAATTAGACCTTTGTTTTGTCTGTCTGTAATCTTTTTGTTGTAAAGGTTGGTAATCCGTCCGTCCGTAGGTTGGTTTAAAAGTCCGTCATCCTTTTTTTTATTATTGATATAAAATGTTTGCGTTTTTGACCCGGGCGGAGCGGCGAGCAAAGCGTAGTAGACTAATAAACAGTGCATTAAAGCATACATACTTTTTACTTAAAATAATTTAAATAAAAGAAGGATTTACTTATGTAAAGAATTACCAAAATATAAATGTCAATCCAAAAACATTATACATACCTTATTTTTAAAATAAGGTTAGCAAAAAAATGGTACGTAAGATAAGAAGACTAATCCATTTAATTTCAGGTAAACCGCAACAATGCGAAGCTATACAACAACGTGGGACACGCGTTAGAAGCAGATGGTAAATACTCCGAAGCATTAGAGTTCTTCAATACCGCCGTCAACGTCCAACCAGACGACGTAGGAGCCCACATCAACGTAGGCAGGACTTACAACCATCTCGGGCAATACCAAGAGGCCGAAGATGCGTATGTCAAAGCCAAATCTCTACTCCCCAAAGCGAAACCGGGAGAATCTTACCAAGCGAGGATTGCCCCCAACCATCTCAATGTCTTCTTAAACCTCGCGAATCTGATCTCCAAGAATGCTACAAGGCTAGAGGAAGCTGATATGCTCTACAGACAAGCTATTAGCATGCGCGCTGATTACACCCAAGCGTATATTAATAGGGGCGATATATTGATAAAGTTGAATAGGACTAAAGAAGCGCAGGAGGTGTACGAGAGACCCTTATTGTACGATAGTGGCAACCCTGATATTTATTACAATGTAAGTGAACTTTTTTTTTTATTATTTCATCTGTTTACAAGCCGGACTACATTCAATCATCACCTTACAATTTTCCTATGAATAACTACATAGGTATAGGTTCTAACTTCAACTGCCTTCCTTGTTGACCAAATGTAACTTTTGGTATTTATTGGTAAAGGTATGACTGTGCATTGATTATACAGGAGTTCAAAAATTAAGGTTTACTTTATGCGTGGATTGAACTATCATTCATAGATAGGTTAGGACAGTTTCCGCGACGCGTCTTGCGTTGAGTCTTCGAGTTCGCAAAAAGGCTAGCAGCGGTGTTCTTACGTTTCATTCCTTACCTTTCCAGCTGGGCGTCGTGCTACTGGAGCAAGGCAAGGCGTCGCAAGCGCTGGCATACTTGGACAAGGCTCTAGAGCTGGAGCCAGAACACGAGCAAGCGTTGCTCAACTCCGCCATCTTGCTGCAAGAGCTGGGCGCGGCCGACCTTAGGCATCTTGCCAGGCAACGCCTCTTGAAGCTGCACGACAAAGACGGTAAGTTCCTCCTACATTTTACTACGTGGACGTTTTTGATGTGAAACATACCTGACCTAGTTGTCTATACCTATTTATCTGTTAACCCCTGGAATGTACAGTGGACATATCTAGGCGAAACACAATTCAATTTCAATTCAATTTGGATCGTTTCGAACACATACAGAAAGAAAGAGTGTTGGCGTGTAGATTTCGGAGATTTCAGCCAGCTCTCCGAACACTGGTTTACTGTGTAGAACAGGATCACCCTGTAGAACAGATTTGATTTTCTGTTGAACAATTGATTTTCTATTGTGTCTACGATTGCAGCATTCAATGGATTAAGTCTATACGTGGACACTTTTAATTGGCTCTATTGTATTATCATAACTTAATTTCTTATACTCTGTACCTACTAGATGTAAATATCCCCAGCAAATAAAAATAAAATAAATCTATTGGCGCGTCTTGACTGTAAAATCGCCCCTTAGGCCGTGACGGGAAATGGCCTGCTCTGCTCTGGCCGAGTATCTGACCCGGAACCCACAGCGCGTCATTCACTGACCGACGTGCCACAAAATTGAATCGTCAAAAGCAATTTCCTGTATCCTCTATTCTTCTATATCCTTTGGTTCCAGCATCGAACGAGCGCGTGCATTTCAACCTGGGCATGGTGTGCATGGACGAGGGCGACGCGGAGTGCGCCGAGCGCTGGTTCCGCGCGGCCGTTCACCTCAAGCCGGACTTCCGCTCCGCGCTCTTCAACCTGGCTCTGCTGCTGGCCGACCGCCGCCGTCCGCTCGAGGCCGCGCCCTTCCTCAAGCAGCTCGTCCGGCACCACCCGGACCACGTCAAGGCGCTAGTGCTGCTGGGAGACATCTACATCAACTCCGTCAAGGATCTGGACGCTGCTGAAAGCGTGAGTTTATTCACTTGTTTCTAGCTGTTGTTCACCCGCTCGCATCATACGGAGCCTACATACAACGCCATCTATCGGTGGTGCCAACCTAACCGACCGCCGCCACTCGCTGCTGTTAGGTGACATGTAAGTACCTACATCAACTCCGTCAAATTTGTGGATGCTGCCGTGACTTTGATTACTTGCTTCTTTCTTTAAAGTCCTCTCTTATCAAAAGGTTGTCTGAAAGAGATCGCTATCAGCGGTAAGACCGCCTGTTACATACTCAGTGTTATTCACTATTATTACTCTTCAGTCAATGTATTTTTTCCTATGGTGTACAATAAAGTAGATAGAAAGATATAATACTCTTTATTGTACACACGAAATAATTACAGCAACATAAAAAAACACTATACAAGACACATTACAAAAAGCGGTTTTAACTCAAGTAAACTTAAGTGTAAACTTGACTCCAAATTCGACGGTACCCATCGAGTTAAAATCTCCTTTTCTCGCACCTTTCCAGTGCTATAGGCGGATCCTCGAGCTGGAGCCGGACAACGTGCAAGCGCTGCACAACCTGTGCGTAGTGGCCGTCGAGCGCGGGAAGCTGGCCGTAGCCGAGGAGTGCCTCGCGCGCGCCGCCGCGCTCGCCCCGCACGAGCACTACATACAGCGCCATCTATCCGTGGTGCGCGCGAGACGCGCCGCCGCCGTCGCTCCCCCCGCCGCGCCCCCCGACCAGCCCCCCACCGCCGCCACGGAGGTGCGCGCGAGGTGGAACTACATCCCCCAACAACCGCCCGATCCGCACGAAACTGATGCCTCGTAGCGATATGTTGATATGTATTGACTTGCGACACCAACACCGGATTTCTGATTGTATGATTGGTTAGTTGTTTCAGTTGTAACGGTCAGGGTATTTTGGCTCTTTTCGCGTTCTAGTTTGACAATGCGATTGTTGTAGGTGAGGATGTGGTTTGCGATGCAAATCTAAGGATGGTAAATTCGTACAGTTAAAGATACTTGGTTAAAGAATAATTTAAATTTTTCTTATTTCAATACTTACATATTTATTACTGTGGTATTTCAGTTGATATTATTTTCATAGATTAGCATTACTTCGATCAAAGCATGACTAAAAAACAAAGAAGAAACTAAATTGGACACCATAAAAGTTAGTCTATAGACGTATGTACTTTGATACTCTTCGATGAACTGCCTACACTACCTAACTCTCTAGTGATTATGTTTAGTAAATAATTATATGGTAGGTAGAAGCTTAATTTTACATACAGCATTTCGTGATATTAGTTTATGACGTGAAACAATTGTGTATAGAACTCTTAATGTAGAACATTTTCAAACGAGCTTTCTTCTTTAGCCCGTGTATACGGATGTCTGAGTGTGTACACAGAAGTAAATAGTCTTATAGGAAGGACTCACTATTACCTATATTATTATTAATTGTAATTTGTCTAGTCACAATGCAGTGTTAATTTGAAGAAGTTAAGTTAAAATCTACTGTATAATTTCAAAAATATGTAGTTACATTGCATTGTTTTTGTATGTGTGTAAAAGGTTCAGTCCCGTGCTTCTAGATGATGGAAGTATCTACTTATAGCGAAATGCCGTGCATAATAGTGCAACCCCATATTGAAAAAATAAGATATACTTACCTTATTTAGGAAATATTATAAATATTTATTTATGTATATGAGTAAACAGACTCGATAGTGAATTATATGTCGGATAATATTAAAACGACTATATTTTTAAGATCAAGTTTTTTGTTGAGGTCCGGACAAAAGTATAAAAAAAATATTAGAATGTGTTGTCACTCACCATTTTAAATTGTTTTCAATTGTTAATGAACCGTTTTGCGATTCATCATAGGAAAATGTGATTTTGTGCATGATTGTTTTTTGCGATTCTTTTTAGGACAATGAGATGTCTTAGGAAAGGTACACATAGCTTGTTGACGTTCTCAAACTTGTGTGTGCCCCCGGGGGCACTTTAGTATAAGAACTGCCGGCAGATCTTATACTAAAAATATTGAATTATGTTTTTATTATTTTTGGTACGTACTATTTGAAAAATTTTAATTAATGGATACCCCAACAAAATATTTATAGAGTAATTTTAATAGCTTTGCGTTCAAGAGGCCTGATTCACATTTAGAAGGTCCGCTTGCCACGGTATGTTTGTGACACCGAAATCTAACTACCTATTTATATTTCACTTAAAACTTGTCAAAGCGATCAATGTTTTGCACTGCACACAGAGTGATGAGACACAATCTTCAACTTCGTCATATTTTTATCAAAAATTATGATTCACGTTAATTTATGAAAAATTCTGCGCACCGATTAAATAATACCCACGTGTCAGAGGTATTTTTTGCGTTTTATAAATCCACGCCTATTTAAGAGACACTGTATCCAAGTGATGATAAAAGTTTTTAATTCTACCCTGATTAGTTATTTAATTAGGTCACAAGATAAGGATGTAAAAATAAGATCTACTTAAAACGCCAAAACATTTTGTATAAACATTAACTTGGATCTCTAGTTCTTGCTGATAGCTAGATTAATTTTTTTCCGAATTATTTATAAATCTACGAGTCTGTTGTGTAAATTAATTGATATTACTTACCTAATGTAAAAGGTTATTTTCTTAAACGCCCATGTTATTATGTAAAAAGGTAAATGATCGACCGTTATTAGATGTAGATGTGAAAATGTAACGTTGTTAATGTTTTAAGATAAAAAGTAACTTTTGTAAAAACTGAATTTTTTACAATGTCTTGAAACATTTCTGATGAGAACTCTGATGGGAGTTGGTGAATTCGTAAGGACCCCGATATTATAACTATTTGTCGTCAAAACATTTATTTTTATAAAATAAATGATGTTTCAAATAAAATGAATCGTTTTATTGCTTAGGTATACTTTGAATATTTGACCTTTATTACAGCACAGAATATATTATTATCTACTGCTGGCATTTTTATCGGACAGACTTAAGAACGCTATGAAAACTGTTCCAAATCCAGAACAACGAGGACTATCGGAAAACGCTGAAAGGAGTCTAGGGATTTTGATATATGTTTAATACAAAACATTGTTGGTTAAGCGTCGTACAAAACCAACAAAAAAAAGAGCACATTGTAAACCTATTATTGCACCAGTTACAGATCGGCGCCAGGCAGGGTGACATCAACAAGTTGAGACGTCACTGTTAACTTACTTTTATTATTCCGTGATGGATAGGATAATTAATAATTATCCTATCTTAAACATAAGTTTACTATTAACTTCCGCGATGGACTTCATAATTAAATTAAACTACCTATTTATGCTTATGAATGCTTGACGACTCCGTGGCGCGTTGATTAGTGACTGAGTGGCGAGCTGTGGGCCCCGGGTTCGAGTTCGTAGTCGGGTCTTGTCTTATTGTGTTGTGTTCGGTTTCCGCCACCCGCAATACGGGGAATCCTAGTGCGGGGGTGTGTTAACGTTTATTTATCATGGGAACTGACACGCGACACCTGCACCGATTCTCAAAGTTCAGAATCAGCACTGCACTGTTTGTATAAGACATCACGTACATCATATTGTATACGTGTAGCTAAACGAATGTTCTCTAAGGGTGGCCAGTAACACGCAAGTTCGGTACGAAGTCTGCAATGTATGAAAATGAATAAAAATGTCATAAATCAACCTTCTCTTTCAGTTTTCTGTATGGCCATACACCATCGATTAGGGAGTTTTTTTTTGCTGAATCATCTGGTTCGTTTTCCTGCTAGGAATATTATGCTTTTTCCCAAGTAATGATGCAATTTTAGTTTTTATCAAAATTGGTACCGAGACTCCTTTCATAATTTTTCGATATTCCTCGTAGTTTAGGATTTGGCCAACCAAGCCCACTTGAGAAATTTAATCTATAGGTATATCTGAGACTTATAGACCTTGCCACCGCTGGACCTATGACCAGGAAAGTTAGCACAAACTACTATGATTTATATATGTTTGTATGGAGGTATGGTGTGGATGCTATCCACTTTGCTGTACCTTTCCAAGGCAGGACAACGTTTGCCTAATTCTGCAAGTAATATTTATTAGGGAGGATAGGGAAAACATAGGCAACAAATAAAAGATCAATTTTAGTGTAAAATACTTACTATATTGTTTTGTACAGATCACAAATTCAAAACAATATCGCCAAGTTTACACACAACCTTAAAATATCCTCGTTCGACACCCACTATTTATCATTAATATTACACTGAACTATTTCTGTGGAATTGAGTAGACAATTGCTCAGTTTGGACAACGAATCCCGCTTCACTGCATACTTCAGTGGAGTAATTAACTGTAAAATGTATTGAAAAGCAATGAATTATGATCTAGCGTTTCTGAGTTTCGACAACAACCTATTTAACCATTCCTTGGTGCACCCGTTATTTATTTTAACAATTTTTATTTCACTGCAAACAATTATTGTGCGTTGCGACGAAATATTACACTCAGACACTACAATATTTTAAGGTACGACTTCGATTTTTCTCATTGAATTTATTTCTGTTCCCAATATCAAACTTACAAAAATAATAATTCCGTTTGGTAGGAACTGCGCACTAAATTCAAATTAAGTGACAATTCATAAGATTGTAAAACGGAGTGGACCAAGATAATGGCGACATAGAATATTATACTGTACACTAGATAGATACTCTTAGTATCCATTCACTTAGTCCAACTTTTGCCAAATGTAACATTGCATAATTATTACCTCGTACGATAGATAACATTCGGTAAACGCAGGACTAGGTCACACTTAACGCTTTAAGTACTATCACGGTTTACAGTCCATATGTATGTACACTCTTCTCAAAAGTACACAAAACAATCAAATAGATTCTTTCCCGTAAGATGGCAAATAAAACATTATCTTTTTTTTTTACAATTTGCAAATATAATTCAACCAAAACAAAACTATCTAGAATCAAAGAAATATAATTTAACTAGGTAACTAATTAACTATTTACAAATTCGTCACAAGTAACAAAATATGATTCACTCGCAAGTGGCGCCCTTCGCCCGACACGTTTCCTTACAAAATAACACGTCCCTATGCCTATTTTAATACCATAAAACATTATACTACGTTTGATTCATATTGCCACAAATGTTTGAAAATATAAGGCCACACCTTTCAATTTGACTTAAGTTAGTGTATGAAAGGACGTACAAAATATAGGGGGATTACCATGACGCCAACACGACTACTCATTAATACTTTTAAAGGTCGAAGATACAAACGTTGAAATTTAAACAGTAAATCTGGCCTTAACCTTGCCATGTTTTTGGTGTACTAGTTAGTATTCCAGAATTCAACTTTTATACCTACTGGTACTTTCTATACGTTACCTTACTTGGTATTTTTGTTCAACTAATATTTGTGTCTCAAATGGTTCATCAGTCCTGGATTTTTTTAAATGTAAAGGAGGTAACTGACAATCCAACCTGCAGTCCTACTCTGAACTGGTCAAAGAGGCCTTTAACTAAATTTGTCCGAGTCAGTAAATATATATTAGCAGATACAAAACAGGGATAATTTCTCAACGTTTTTAGCTCCACATTTCGGCCGAAAATTCAAGTGTAGACTCTACCTATAAAATTTGATGTTGCCCTTATTTATTTAGTTGTTGTCCTTAATTTATAATTTTGTACATTTTTTTAGTGCTAACTCGCACCTTCCTCCCCGCCGATCGGTTACACATAAACTAACTTCAAATCTATTAGGTAGTAATTTTAAAAAAAGATATTGATGAATTCTAAAAGTTGTTTTTCTGATCCAGAAGATCGGATTTTGACCAAATTGGACGCATAATTATTATGTTACGTATTGTAAATCTCAATAGATTATCATTTAATTGCTTCATTATGATTACAAGGAACCCACTTTTAATTAAATTTGTAGACTATGTATCAATAGTAAAAATTATTGCTTCATAATTGTTAACTCTAAATACATAATTATCTCTCGGTGATTCAAATATAAGTAATATTTCAAATTATATGGTTTTAACAATGTCTTTTATTTCTTCTGTGTCATTACGTCAAGTGTTGTTTCTCTGAACCAATTAACAGTACTAAAATATAGCATTTGAAAATTAAAAAATAGTCTTGATGACCTGTAGCATTTTTTTACACCATAGTAGCAGATACACATACAACCTCGAAAGTAAGCCTCAACGTTAATCATTGCTGATGCGAACTCCTAATGTGCGTTATCCCCGCTAATACTCCAAACCATTTTCTACAATAACGTGTTACAATTAGTATTTCTTCTCACAACGACATAGTTTATAGTAGTGAGATTATAGCAGGGAAAATATTCGTATGGTCACTAGTAAACAGACGTACATGAGCCTTATTAAAGCGGTGCTCATGTACAGTATTAGTGGCCTTACGTCATCACAATGTAAAAATATTCGATTATGTCAAAGGAAAATCACAAAATGACTTCTACATAGAAGAATAATTATGTAACATTTCAAAAAGCTTTTGACAAAATCGAATGAGTTTATATGTTTATATTTCGCAGTTCATTTTGCTGGCTGGTTCAAAAGCAGCACTAGAATATGAAATTTCATTCAAACCCGGAAGGTTAATCTGTTAACTTTCCGGGCTAATTACATGTATAATAATAATAGTAATTGATTCACAAGTTTATGACATTCTAAATAACCCTTCCTATGGCAAGCAGTCACCTAGAAGCCGTCAAAAATTGATTATCTATTGTGCCAAATTTGTTGCCACAGGAAGGGATAAGCATACTTACATTTTTAAAATATTAAGTCTTATTTATTTTATTGCTTCAAGTGTAAATTGTTTTGTAAAAACGTACGTTATCGTACGTGAATGTTTAGCGGTACATTACATTTCACTCATAACCCTCTGGATCGGGATGGCAAGCTAAGCTTGATAAAGTTAATAACTATATCCAGTAAGGTCCACCCTTCTGACGGTTTCAAGTAGAATGTTGGGTGCCCATGGACCCCTTAGGCGGTAGACTCTAGAGTCCAGAGGTTCCGGAGAGGGGTTCAAAAAGAATAGCACTGACCTACCGGTTAAACAGCGGAACTTATTAGAACTACTTAAACCAATTTAGATGCCAATTAACACCATGCAACTTCGCGTGGTACTGTTATACCTACTACGCTCAGCAACGTAATTGTGTATGCTGTCGTCTGATGGTAGGATTGGACATTTGGTCCTTTCACGTCAAACTATTGGGTGACAATTGATTGGCAACGGTTGGGGAAATCCTCAAACGTAGATTTTGAACCGCCATGCCTTGAAATGGCGGTTTTATACGATTCTTGGGCACCAGACATGACGGCAACATACATCTTGCAAATGATCTCAACGTACGCACAACGCACGTACGCATTCATCAATACGCAAGTACGCACACGTGTATCTAACGTACATATAACTGCTAGCTATAATGTAGCATGAACGTCACTGATGTTATCTTATACTACACATAAAAATAGATTCAATGACGTTACCGTTCGTACTTGAAAAGATAGATTCAGAATGTTTTTTACTACGGCACTCGAGTTTCGTGTTACTGAACTCTGAAATGAAATAACAATTTATACGTTCCACGCCAGTTTCTTTCACCATTGGTTTTTCAATAAGGAGTTTTTTGACACTATTTCTGCATGTAGAAACCGAAGATAGCTTCTACATATTTTTAGAACGCAGTAATTGGTACGGTCGGTCTAAGTACATAGTTTAAGTGAACGATAACCAAACATTGTGACCAAACACTGTAATATAAATCTATAAAAGTTACATTAAATACAACCAGGTAAGAAATTTTACCTAAAGATCTGCCGAAGCTGATCTTTAACAGACCGGCCACATACATTCGTAACGATGCGAATTTTGAATTCGGGACAATAAGAGACAATTTCGAAGGAGCTTCCGCAGATAAGGTTATGGATTCGCTGCGAATTTTCAAATTACGAATCGGGCTTGAAATGTACGTGGCCGTCCTTATCTTGACACTAATTCATAAAAACTAAACAATAAAGTTTTAAATTAGTTCACAACTAAATCGATAGGTACCTATAGGGTACCTGCCCTGCGCCTCTAGAGAAAAATCTTTTCTGTAACCGTTCACGCTAACGACATCTTCAGAATGTATGGGTAATGTCATTAAATGCGGAAAACTGACGTGCTGTCACGCCAATTCACGCCATGTGTCAATGTCATTACCATACATTTTGAAGATTATGTCGTTAGCGTGAACGGTCACAGAAAGGATTTTTGTCAAGAGGCGCAGGGCGGACGCAAGTAGGTACCTATATACTTTGCTCGAAGATTGGTTTGGATTTTTATCTAGGCGTTTGTTGCTACAATACATTACTAGCTACTGTAGGGCATGGGCGTCTCCTCATTTCTGAGAAGACTTGCCCTTCTACACAAAAATATTTCCTGTTCACGCTAGCGCTACATTAGCTGCGGAAAAGTGACGAGCGGTCACGCCATGTGTCAATGTTATTACCATACATTTTGAAGATGTCGTTAGCGTTAGCGTGAGTGGAAAAGATTTTTGTCTATAGGCCGACCGTACTCCGCCACGCTGCTCCAACCGGCTTGGTCGAACGTAAACAATTTAAGTTTTTGCTTACATCGCCAAAGAACAACATTTCTATATATTGCCCCTACTGTGTAAACATAGTTATCTGCACGAAATCAGCTGAATCTAGTACATAATAGTTAATTTCCTTTTCAGAGAGTGAACAACCACTACATTTAATTTGGCGGGGAAACTGTTCTTATCCTGAACACATTACTGTGTCTAATTTTTTAAATTAATTGCCAAGCACTTTCAGTAGTTTCAAGTGCAAATGAATTACCTAGATTGCAAACAATTTTGCCGCAGTGTGATATTTTATCCTAGACGGACTATTATTTGAGTATTATAAAATAAATTGGCATAAAAGCCCAACCCCAAACACGGCCTTAACACAATCGACTTATTTTGACATATTTTTCAAACAATACATAAGTATCTACACATTATAACAATCCCTACATAATAATAACAGCGATCGTAACAGACCGGTGCGGTTGCGTTTGTTTAATAATAATAATCGATTGTCTGCAGTTCACGTCCGTTACTTAAATGTTTATTGTAGGTATACCTAATATGCTCGTAAGTATATGAGAAGTAGTATTGTCGATCTATAAGTTCTTCACGCTATGTCGAGAGGTGCGCAGGCGCATCAAAAGTGATGCACTGCCACGGGACACGCAAGGATGTTGCCGTCGCCTCTGCGTGATCAACCACCGCTCCCGCAATGCATTCGCGAAAACCGTGCGTGACCGATGATAACTACCAGTTATACGGACTCGTACGCGATTAGTTGAGCAACAAAACGAAAGCACTAATGGACGTCGTACCAATATCACAAGAAATGCATTTGAATTCCGATTGACGTTTTATTGTAAGAGGTCTCGCGAAAGTTGCCATGAATGTAGAAAATTAGTTGTTGTGTTCAGATAGGCTCGGTCTACAATGTCACAATTCTAAGTTTTTGGTAATGTGGGTACCTCCCTGTTCCAGGTTTTTTGCGGTATCTACCACCATCGTGCTGTCCATCGTCTGCAGTCCAGTGCCGGGGCGTGTCGGTCGTCACGACAGTATTGCAGCCATAGAAGTCATCCATGATCTGGAGCCACAAGGAAGCTTAACGGTCGAAGTAAAAAATGATCCTAAAATACCACATGATGTTAATAGCCTTAAATTCAAAGATGCTAATTCAATACCGATGGATTCAGAACTTGTGAAGAAAAATGCAAATAAACTTACTCATCAAACAATACCACTAATAGATAAAACGAGAGCACTGAATGGTAGTGTCAAAGACGTAGGAAAGACGCAAATCTCTTCAGAAATAATCACTGAAGCTGTTCCTCAGAGTAATATGACAAGAGAAATAAGTCTGCAAACAACTGGCATTGTAAATGTATCGCAGACAATCGATAAGAATTCAACAAGAAATCCACAAGAGCCCGCTCAAAATAACAATACAGTCACTATTATAAATAAAACAAAAATATCAACTACAACAGTAGAAAGTGAACCATCTACAAAAGTTCTGAAAAACCAAGTAGAACCAAAAAGCCGCTACAGTATGCAGTTACAAAATAAGACGGCTACGCCTGAAACAGTCACAGTTAATGTAAAAACTAAAGATTCACATAAACCGGCAGGGCCTGTGGAATCGTCATCTTCGACGAGTGCAGTAACTGTTCCTGCAAGAAAGAAATATACTATTATAGAAAGAAAACGTACTATTACAGATTCCGGTGAATTAACTACACCTCCGGATTCATCTTCTAAAGAAGAAAAAAAAATTTCTACTATTGCGGAAGAAACGACTGCGGTAACAGAAAAAGCCGAAATATTGGTTAAATCAGAATCAACGCAAGGTCGTATTTCGCTGCAGGATGCTATAACTTCAGATATACCGTCACTAGAAAAGTTAAAAACTGATTTATTATCATCGCCGAACTTTACTACTAAAAGTGGTACTGAATCCACAACACTTTTACTTTCAACAGAAGAAACTATTCATGAAACAGAGATGACGACTCCTACAATGACTTCCTCCTACTCATCCACAATTATTTTGAAATCACCGAATACAGTATCCTCAAAACGCGCTGGTTACTTAGACCTGTCGGCCAAGGACACGACGACAGAAAACTTGACTGGTTTAAAATTAAGCAGCACAGCATTGCTGCAAGGTCCATTTGATGCGGATACGGCAGATACCCAAGATGAAATAGCGGATGATAAAAATGATAAAAGACAGGAATCGCAAAGTCAACTGGTACGTGAAATTAAATATTTGTTAAGCTAGTTTTTTTTTAAATTATTACTTCTGATGAAACTTAATTTTAACATTAAAATGACACAAAACAAAATAAATTCATAAAATTATAACCATACTTCTTTATTACAGACCGAAGACGCGATCAAAGAGGAGCTCTTGAAAGAAGAAATGTTGAACGATAACGAAGAAAATGTTAAACGCCATCGAGACGAAGGACTACAAACACAAACGTTACCGACTACAGATAAAGCTAATGCTACGCAGACCAGTCATCTGATCGTGCAGCCTCCCCAAACTGCCCCCGATGACAACCTAAGCGTAAAACCAATTAATACAGACAAGGGGAAAAATACAATTCTTTACCCTGTGAATCCTAACTACAAACCTCTGAAAAAAATTGAAGTTCAACCAGCTAAACCTTTCGTTCGAGATCCCGACGACAACAGTTGGAGAAATGAGAGTCTCAGTTCGCTTGGAATCGTTTTTAAACCTAAAAATTCTTCGAAGCCCTTCACTCAAGTCTTGAAGAACAAGACAGAGACAGAATGGAATAATGCATCTGAGAAGGATAAAAAAATTGAAGTGCCCGATCTTAGAGTGAGACTAGAGCAGATAGCGCAGAAGAGGAAATCAAAGAAAAAGAAGATTGACTCGCTCGGGAACGTGTATTACACGGATTACGAAGAGACTAGCAGCAGCTCGGAAGAGAGTACTACTACACCGCAACCAGAAGATCCTTCTATTCGCACCACTTTCGCCACGGACCGCGCTCCGACGACAGACGTCACTAATATCACTATCGTCACGCCCGTTCAAACATTTTCAACTCCTTCACCCTCCGAGCCGAACGTCCTCCCCGCGCTCACCACCGCATCCATCCCGACGGAAAACACGAAAACCACCCAAAAGCATCATAACAGAATGACTACCCTGAAGCCACCCAAAATGTTCAACATATTTGACTACTACGAAGCGGCCGACGACGACGATATAGCAGACTATCTCAACATGGCAAAGATCGATCTGAAGAAATACACCGTGCCGCTGCACACGACCTTCACCCCGTTCACGTCCCCGCCGCTGCCCATCTTGTACACGAACCCCATGACGCAATACACGCAGGAAAGAAAAGGCACCATTCAATATTTTCCTCCTCGAACCACCAAGAGACCGAGGAAAAACAAACAAATCTTGCACGATAAAATAAACTCCCTAATAACGGAGCCGCTGAAGAGCGTCCTGCCGATGTCCTACCACAAGTTGACGACGACGCCCTTCGACGAGGGCGTGTACTACACCCACAGCCCGGAAACCACCGCAGTGACGAAGGAGGAACTCGAGCCCAAGAACTTCGACAGAACTCTGTATTTAACGACGTCACCTTTAACCACCTTGCCGGACGAGGAGTACGGGGTCATCGCAACCAACGGATACAATAGGGCAAACTACGTTTTGAAGGATTACTTGAACGTAGCTGCGGGCAACGTGGACGAGCCGCACACGGACCCGCCGGTGCGGGGGATGACGATCGCGGACCTCATGACGCCGTCAAAAAACAAGATGGAGGAGGAATACGATTATGACGCTCAGTTCCGCAAGGATGTGCTTGCGCGGTTCGTGGCTAACTTCAATGAGGACGCGAAACGGTTCCGGTCCGGTTTCCCGGTTGTCTACAACAATAGCGTCGTGCACAGCGATACCAACTATGGCGACAAGGACGTGGCGCTCTCCAGAGCATATTTTAGGTAATGTTGATCGTTGTTACCTTATTAAAATAAAGATACTGGAGGGTAATTACTCGTTATTAGTAATCAAGCGTCAATTTGTAATTTTTTTTTTATTTTAAAGATTTTATTCCGCTTTGGAGCAATCCATC